>ML822553.1:48726-68462 GCA_009831015.1 Picea engelmannii | reverse complement strand
GAAGTAACAAACTCACAAAAAACCCTCTTATAAAAATTATAAAAATTAATCATCTATGACAGTCCCAAACGTTAGACAACCGAACGTAGACCCAGGTTTACAAGACCAAACTAGTATTGCATTGAACCTATTTAATACTATCCTGCAAACCGCAAGAAACAGGACCGAATTAGAGCAATCGTGGGCAGCAATAGAACGGGACATAACTATCCAAGAACAAAGGGAAGAAAGACAGAGACAGTTGAGAAACTGAATCTGATCGAGCCTTCTTTGTTCCTTGTTTTAAAAGAAAACACTATTATTTTGGATGCCTAGACGGTGTGTTTTATAGCCTTAAAACACAAACTCTGGAACAACACCTCATATGTTTGCTATAGACATGGGCAGGTGTGAAATTGTGTTGGGTGCAGATTGGCTAAGGACTTTGGGTCCCATTCTCATGAATTTAAGGAATTAACCATGCAATTTGACTAGATAGGCCACCAATATAAGTTCCAAGGCATCACTGCTGGGTCACCTAAGATCATTAGTTCCCATCGCATGGAAAATATGCTAAAAAAGGGTCATTTTTGTGTTATTTCTCAACTCCATGCCATCCAAGAAACATAAAAACCCTCGGTGCGGAAAGACCTCCAAACCATCCTTTCAAAACATCAAGTGGTTTTTTCCACTCCCCAGGGACTCCCTCCTTCCTGTGGTGTTCATGATAATTCCATTCCCCTTGTACCCGAAAGCCTTCCTCCAAATATCCGTCCATATCATCACCCCTTTTTCCAAAAAAATGAAATTGCGAAAATGGTCCAGGAACTCCTTAATGCAGGCGTTATTCACCCTAGTATGAGCCCCTACTCTTCTCCTGTGGTCATGGTCCTGAAGAAAGAAGGTTCTTAGTGAATGTGTACTGACTTCCATGCCCTAAAAAAACTTACCATTAAAGACAAATTTTCCATTCCTGTCATTGATGACCTCCTGGATGAACTGAGTGGCACCCAATTATTTACTAAACTTGATCTTTGTTCGGGCTACCACCAGATACGTATGAAAGAGGCAGACATTCCCAAGACTGCCTTTAGAACTCATGAGGGACACTATGAGTTTTTGTTCATGCCCTTTGGCTTGTGTAATTCCCCCTCCACCTTCCAAAGCCTCATGAATCAAGTCTTCCATCCTTTTCTCCATCATTTTGTCTTAGTTTTATTTGATGATATCCTCATCTGGACATAACATCTTTCTCATGTGGATTGAGTTCTCCATCTACTCTCTCAGCACCAAATTTTCTTGAAACCGTCTAAATGTTCTTTTGGTGCCTCAGAAGTAGAGTACTTGGGTCATTTGGTTGGCAAGGATGGCATCAGGGTGGATATTAAAAATATTGAAGCTATGCAATACTGGCCTCACCCAAAGACTCTCAAAAGCTTGCATGGATTTATGGGCTTAACAAGCTATTATTACAAGTTTGTTAAGAATTACGGAAATATTGCAACCCGCACATAGGTAGAACAATATATTCAGATGTAATAAAGGTCAATATTAATAAGGCCTTGCAATAAAATAGAACAAGTTGAATGTAAGAAGACCTAATAGAAGCTTTCGCTTTTAGAAGGATCTTCCTCTAGATGCTTCTTTTGATAGACATATTTAGTATAAATAGGAGTTGAGGGTATGAGAACCCTAGCTTGGAGATTATTGTAATAGAGCTCTGCTCGATTGGAGGTTGCCCCCTCAAAGAGGCCGGTGAACATTACTCTCAGAATAAAAGTGTTATTTCTATTTTTATTCTCATATCATTTCAGTGTTATTGTGGTGATTATTCTGGTTATACTGTTGTTATTCTGCCATTTCTAGCATTTTATTTATGTTCTGCATACTTTTTATATCTGGTATATTACAAAGAGACCTACCCTAGAAGTTGATATTATGAAATCTTCATCCTCTTATAGCTTTGAGAGTAAGATTCAAAAAATTAAAATCCCCGTACCTTTTTTGGAGTTGATTAAGAATGAGGAATTCAAAAGATATCTTTTCAAAATGTTGTAGCCCGAGCCTTCCTATAATTCCACATATTCAGTCAACCTTCAAGATGAAAACCCAATAGTCATCCTAGGACCTTTGGTATAGGATAGAGATGACTCTTCCCCCCCTTTCTACACATCATTAAACATTCATGATAAAGTGTTGCACAATTGCTTGATGGACTCAAGGGAATCTCATAACCTCATGCCTAATACTGTCATGGATGAGCTTGGGTTGGAAATTACAAAAACCTACCATGACCTATACTCATTTGTTTCTAGGAATATGAAGTGTCTTGGGGTTATTAAAGACTTGGTTGTTACCTTGTTCCAATTGCCAATGAAAAGTCTGGTCATGGATATTGTGGTGGTTGATGTCCCCCATAAGTTTGGAATGCTCTTGTCAAGATCTTGGATCAAAAGACTAGGGGGAAATTTGAATATGGACCTTTCATATGCCACTATTCATGTGTTTGGGGGAGAATATAGAAGGATTTATAGGGAGGCACAACTAGCCTAAATCATCATTGATGAAGAAAATCCTACCAACCACCCTATTTTTTCACTTTATATTGATTTAGGATCATGTATATTACAGCTCACAGATGCTCCTCAACCACCTATTGAAATCAAAAAACAATCCATCACCTCTTGTGAAGATCCTCCTCCTAATACCTCTATTTGGAAGATGGTTTTTGATGGAGCCTCTTCTAAGGAAGGTGTTGGTGTTGGGGTAGTCTTTATTTCCCCTACCCAAGAGATCACATCTTTGTCCTACAAGCTTGAATTTGAAACTACAAAAAATGTGGAAGAATACGAGGCTCTTGTTTTAGGTTTGAGGGCTTCTAAAGATATGAGGATTGAATAGATAACAATGTTTGGAGAAGCTGAATTAATTGTTCATCAAGTCAAAAATTTGTATCAAGCTAAACACCCCAGGTTAAGGACTTATAGAAATGAAGTTTGGGATCTTGTTGATAGTTTCTTCTTAGCTTTTAATATCTCATTTTTTCCAAGAGAGAAGAACACTATGGAAGATTCCTTGGTTGTTTCAACAAGTAATTTCAGAGTTCCTTTGCCCCCTAAACTCAAATATGATGTGAAAGTGAAGTATAGACCCTCTATACCTGACAATGTCAAACATTGGAAGGTTTTTGAGGATGATATTGAAATAAAAAGATTCCTTGAGACTGTGGATGATTTTTCTTCCATACATATTGATCAAGATCATGATACTAAAAAAAAACCTCATGCTGATATTTTTATGAATAAAATTGTTGACCATCATGTTGTTCTGTTTCCCAGTAACCATATTCCAAAAGGGCTAGTCCCCTTGGAGATATTGTTTGAGAGAAATGATGTTGTTGTAAAGGTTAAAGGTTCCTGAAAATGTTGATGTGACTGAATGCAATTTAGGTACAAAGGAGGATCCAAAGTATGTTAAATTGTCTAGCAGCTTGTCAAAGGAACAAAGGGATGAGTATGTTAAGCTTTTAAATGAGTTTGTTGATGTGTTTTCCTAGAAATATGAAGATTTAAGAACATATGACACAAAAATCATTGATCATAATATCCCTTTGAAAGAGGAGACCAAGCCTTTTAGGAAGAAACTCAGGGAGATAAATCCTATGCTACTGCCTATTATGGAAAAAGAAGTGAAGAAGTTGTTGGATGCCAAAATCATCATTCCTTTGAGATGCTCTGAGTGGGTGGCTAACTTGGTCCCTGTGAGGAATAAAAATGGGGAAATTAGACTATGTGTTGATTTCAGGAATTTGAATAGAAGCTCCAAGAAAGATAATTACCCCTTGCCAAAGATGGATCACATTTTGCAGAGAGTCACTGGTTCATCTAGGATGTCTATGATTGATTTCCTTTCTGGCTACAATCAGATCTTTGTCTTGCCTGAAGATAGAGAGAAGACAACCTTCACTACTCCTTGGGGCACATTCAAGTATGCTAAAATACCCTTTGGATTGATGAATGCAGGAGAAACCTTCCAGTGAGCAATGGACATTTCCTTCAATGGGGAGAAGGAAAATTTTGTAGTCATCTATCTAGATGACATTACAATGTTCTCAAAATATTATAAAGAGCATTATCATCATTTGAAAAAGGTCTTCCTAAAGTGCAGAAAGTTTGGTCTCTCTCTCAATCCTAAAAAGTCTTTGTTTGTTGTGAAGGAATGTAAGTTATTGGGACACATTGTATCAGCATAAGGGGTAAGAATTGACCCAAGGAGAGTATAGGCCATTACGACCTTATCTTTTCCAAGATCCAAGAAAAAAATTCAATCTTTCTTGGGGAAAATCAATTTTCTAAGAAGATTCATCTCTAACTTTGTTGAATTAGTGAAATACATTACAGACATTCTTAGGAAAGGAAATGAGGTGAAATGGACTATTGAGGCTCAATAATCTTTTGATCAGATCAAAAAGGCCTTGACCGAAGCACCTGTGCTCATCAACCCTGACTATTCCAAGGAGTTTATGATATTTTCCTTTGCCTCATTTGACACATTGGTTGTTGTTTTGCTGCAGAAAAATACAGAGGAGTTAGAGAATCCTATTTCCTTTTTTAGCAGAGCATTGAGGGATGCAGAAATGAGATATGATATCATGGAAAAGCAGGCTTATGCTTTGGTCAAAGCCCTCAAGGATTTCAGAGTACATGTTTTTCATTCAAAGATTGTTGCATATGTCCCTTTAGCCTCAGTGAAAGAGATACTTATCCATCCTGACATAGATGGGAAGAGGAGCAAATGGATTGCCAAAATTCTAGAATTTGACCTTGAAATGAAGCCCACTAAACTAGTGAAAGGACAAGGTTTAGCTAGGTTGTTGATTGAATCAAATTGCAAATATTTAGGGGCCAATTTCATGAACATAAACTCATAAAATTAGCAAGTTGATATTTTTGATAAAATCTCTCATATCATCCCAAATTTGGCAGAATGCACTTGGTATAAATACATCATATATTTTCTACGAAAGTTGCAGCCTACTGATGGTTTGGACAAGAACAAGGTGATATATTTGAAACTTAAAGCAATCAGATATTGTCTCATTGATCATGTCCTGTATTGGAAATATCCTATAGGAGTTCTTTTGAGATGTCTAGATCCACAGGAGGCCCAAAAGGCCATGAATGACTTTCATGATAGCTTATGTGGGGGCCATCATTTTTGGAGAACCACAGCCTATAAGATCCTCAGAGCTAGGTATTTATGGACTAGCCTTTTTACTGATGTTTGTGCAAAGATTAGAGATTGTGTCAAATGTCAAAAGTTTTTTGGAAAGAAGCAGCTCAAATATTTTCCTTTCAAGCCTGTGGTGGTTTCTGAACCTTTTCAACAATGAGGTCTTGACTTCATTGGGTAAATCCATACAGCTTCAAGTGGTCATCATAGGTGTATTTTGACTACCATTGATTACTTCACCAAGTGGATAGAATCCATTCCTACAAGGAATGCCTCCCACAAGGTAATCATCAGTTTTCTTGAGGATATCATGTCAAAATTTGGTTGTCCAAGCATGATTGTTACTGACAATGTTTCCTCCTTCAAGTTGAAGCATTGATCAAGTTTTGTGAATAGTATGGTATTAAATTAGTCCATTCTACTCCTTACTATCCCCAAGAAAATGGTTTGGCAGAGTCCTCTAACAAGAGCCTCATAAAGATCATCAATAAATTGTTAGAAGACAACAAGAAATCATGGGACTCAAAGATGAAATTTTCATTATGGGATGATAGAGTTACAACAAAGAGGTCACTTGGTGTTTCCCCTTTTCATCTTGTATATGGATTTGATGTTATCTTTCCTACTAAAATTTCCTTGGCTGTGGCAAAATTCCGCCAGGACTACCAAGGAGAACCAGATGATATGGTCAGGAGGATACAACATCGAGTAGAAGTACAACAGACTAGGGAGCATCTACTTGAAAAAACATAGGACCATCAATAGAATATCAATCAAGCCTTTGACAAGAAGGTAAGCAAAGAATATTTCTAGTTGGGATATCTAGTGCTCAAGTGGGATGCACCTAAGAAAGACAAAGGAAAACATGGTAAATTCGAAGCCTTGTGGATTGGTCCTTTCAAGATTTCTGAGTGTTATAACTCTAATTTGCACCAGATATGCTTACCTGGCATCAAGCCATCTCATTTTACATCTTTTTCCAAGCCATTAATGAAAAACTCTTCGTAAAAACACCCTTTTTGAAGGCACACATGCCCTACTCCACTATTGCATGTGTGTATACACTAGTTGACCCACTACAGCCTACGTATACCTACAAAAGAATGAAAAATGGAAAGTTGCAGATGGAACTCATAGTTTTGGGTAAGTTACCTAAATCGTTTGTCCACCCATAGTTGGTCACTCAACCAAATACCTAGCCCTTTCTAAATACCTATCCCTTTCTAGCTTATAAAAGAAGGGGTAGGGGTCCCATTTGAAAGGAGGAAAATAATTGTAAAGAAACTCTACCCGATTTCACATTCCCTTTGTCCCAACCTTTTGCAACTAGTGTGTGAAGAGAAGCATATAAAAAAGCATCTAGAGCACAGTTGAAGAGGATCCCAAGACCAGATTCGAGGAGCAGTGGCCGATCTCACTATTGTAAGGTTCTCTTGTGAGATTAATAAAAAGAAGTACTTTTCTCGTCCCGCCATATGAGGTTTTTTAATGTGTAATATTGATTATATTTTGATAAAATATCTAATCCATTAGTTCATAGATCATATGCATGTTCAGAGTTCTTTTTTTATTGGTTTATGAATGCAGGTCATCTTTGGGAGGATATTTGCAGTCAAGGAGCGACCGAACGTTAAAGAATCGACATCAAACACGGAAACTAAGGTACAATAACTTGATCTTTTAACCTTATATTTACATATGAATAATGGAGTTTATGATTGGGATGATGGTAAAAAGTAGGAGACTTTAGGTCATTTCTGCATGCATTACAAAAACCTTAATGCTAGTCTGTAGGGGGATTTCCCACCCACAACAGAATTGGCGACCATGCTAGGAAGATCTCTAGGGTTTTTGGGGATACTTTTTGGGTTATTTAAATTGGTTTTATTACCTTTTTTCTGAGTTTCTGAAAGAGTCTGATCTAGTAGGGATTATGGTCTTCCATACCAATACTCCCTTATTTCTTCGCTTGACTGTTTTTTCTTTTCCAGGAAGCTACGGAGCGATATGTGACCTGTAGAAGGCCTTCACACATATACACATGCCCTAAATTCACACAGCCCATGTACACATGCTGGTTGTTGAAGGATCAGTAACGTGTCTGAGTCCAATTTTTTTTTTTTAAAGAGAGGTAGTCATCCTCTTCCCTGTCAGAAGTGATCCTTCTCAGGGGTTTTCTGGATCCAGTTTTGGTCTCTGTTGTTGCAGTTTGTAGCCTAGCTATAACCTCATATTATCTTGTTTTTTAACAAAGTTTCCTTGCATCTTTTTCTATCAAAGTAAGTTTTTGTGTCTTCAAGGGATTATGGTTCTCAATACCAGTACTCCCCGTAAGTGCTTGATTGCTTGTTTTTCAATTTTCTGAGGAGTTGCAGAGGTGCATGTGACCTATAGTGGGCTTGTACGTGTGTGAATGTGCCCTGACCTTGCACATCCCACCTACATATGCTCGTTGTTGAACTATCAGTAGCGTGCCTGTGTTGAGAATTTTTTTTAAAGAAGAGGCAGTCATCCTCTTCCCTGTCAGAAGTCATACTGTTATAACCTTAATTTGCACCAGACATGCTTATCTGGCATCAATCCATCTCAGATTCCTTTTTTGCAAAATCACTGCTGAACAAATCTTCTTAAAAACATCTTTTATAAGAGCCCACGCGCCCTACTCTATTACTGCATACGTGTAGACGCTAGCTGACCCAAAACAACCCACGTGTACTTACAAAATCACAAAAAAAAGGAAAGTTGTCGATGGAACACACAACTTTGGGTAAGTTATCTAAACCTTCCAGCCATGCATGGCCAAGGGTTTGTCCAAATACCTAGCTTCTTCTAGCATATAAAAGAAGGGTTAGGGATCCCATTTGGAGGAGGAGAATAATAGTAAAGAAACTCTACCCAATTGCACATTCCCATTGTCCCAACCCTTTAGCCATCCTTATGCAAGAAGAGATATAGAGAAAAGAAGTTGGAGGACAGTTGAAGAGGAGCCCAGAATCAGGTTCACGGAGCAGTGGCCGGCCTCAACATTGTAAGTTGATTCATTAAAATTAATAAAGAAATGCTTTTCCCATCCCACTATATGAGTTATTCATAGTTTATTGAATATATGCTTGAATATCTAACCCATTAATCTGTAGGTAAAATGCATGTATAGTTTGTTGCTTGTTTTGTATGTAGGTTAGTCTTGGGAGGAGAGCTGCCAACAAGAGGTCAAGCATGAAGAAGGATCGACATCGAATGCCTAAAACAAGGTATGTTTTTCTAACCATGTATTTTCTTAAAATAAATGGGGATTAGGTCTGGGACGATGGTAGAAAGTAGGATTCTTTCAGTCTCATCTACATGCATAATATAACCCTAAATGCTAGTCTGTAGGGGGATTTCCCACCACAACAGAATTGGCAACCATACTGGGGAAGTCTCTAGGGTTCCTAGGAATATTTTTGGGTATTTTAAAAAATAAAAAAACTGGTTTCCTTTCCTATTTTTGAAGTTTCTGCAAAGTCTGAGCTAACAGAGATTCTGGTCTTCCATACCAGTCATCTCTGTTTCTTTGCTAGACTTTAATTTTTTTCCGAGACCCATAGAGGTACAGGTGGCATGTATAAGGTCTGCACGTGTGTACCCGTGCCCTACATTCTTACAGCCTACGTGTAAACGCTAGCTGAAGAAGTAATAGTAGCGTGTATGATTCCAGAAACTTTTTGAGGCATTCATCCTCTTCCCTGTCAGAATTAGTCATTCTCAGGGGTTTTCTGGAACTCTTTCTAGTCTTTGTTGTTTGCAGTCTATATCTTAGGTTTCACCTTAGATTGGTTTGTTCTACGAATTTTTCCTTGCATTGTTTTCTTTCTTGTTGTTAAAGAAAGTGTTTGAGCCTTCAAGAGATCCCGATTCTCAGTATCAGTGGTATCTGCCTTGTTTAGATTTCTATCTTTTATTTGTCTCAAAATTTCAGAGATACATAATGCTTGTATAAGGCCAGCACGCATGTACATGCCCTCTAACTCTACACAACTCACGTGCACACGCTTGCTGTGGAACTGTCAGCAGTGTGCTTGTAGATGATAGTTTTTGTTGAAGGTGAGGCAGTCATCCTTTCCCTTGACAAGAGTTATACCTCTCAGGTTTTTGAGTCTCTGTGATAGTAGTCAGTATCTTAGGTTTGATCTCAACCATAGCTTTCTTTTTCATTTAGAATTTTTCATGAAAAATTTCTTTTGAAGGGTTTTTACACAAGTGTGAGAGTCCATTTTTAAGTTACTGGTGTGTGATTTTTAAAGAGATTCTTTGTGAGCTGTGCTTAGGCCAGAAGTTTTTCTTGGTTTTGACTTGTTGATATTTGTTCTTTTTTCTTTGTGAGCATTCAAATAAAAAAAAAAAATTCTTTTATTTCTTTGATTGATTGAAAAATGTTGTTTGGCATTAGTAACCAGGGAAAAGTCTTTTCTTTCATAAGTTCTTGGCAGTTTACTTAGATCACAAGTAGCTCGTAGTCGAGTGAAATCCTACTTTGAGTTTGTTGTTCAAAGATCTTAGAAAAAAAAAATTGTTATTTAAAATTTGCTTTAAGTGAAGGTTTTTGTTTCCATCTTTCTGTTTCTTTTTTACTTTCGTCTTTCAAACATCACTAGTTTCACTTTCATACCCTTTGACATAAGACAAGCCATAAAGTTAACGCTAAATCTAAAATTCATTAGAATTTTATGTTTGTAGGGCTAACCAACTAGTTCAGGATTAGGTTGGAGAGGAAACTCTTCAAGGCCATTAAAATCAAACATTGGAGTCTGAGTTAGGGAGTGTCCAAGTCCAGTATCGTGAATGTTATCCGGGACCCCCCTCTAACACAGGGGATAAACACGAGGTCGCATGCAGAAAGGTAGTCGAGATAACCCCTCCAAAGCTGGACCAATCGTAGTGGAGAACACATATAGAGGGCTTGTCTTGTGATTCCATCGATTGCATTTTCCACGGAGTTTCATGGGTCTCGAATCCATTAGAGGTCCTCAGTTGTCGTCCATACCACTTGCTCTCGATACCCTTGACAGGTTTCAGGCTCGATACCCTGCTCATTGTGGTATACCCGCTTGGTGACTGTTCACGCACTGTCAACCTATTTGCCTATCTTTTTTAGGGACATACACAGGTGACTGCGAGGGTATACTGCGGTACCTAGGACAAACATTGGGCCACAGTTTGTAGAGTATACCCAGAGGGTGCTTCCATGTTCGAGTTTCACTTGCACTGGTAAGTTGCTCTAGTGTTGGTTGGTGTAACTGTTCTTCCAATTAATTTAGTGTTTTCCTATCTTATATTATAGGGAGCTTTTTAGTGTGTGTTGTTTTTGAATGACTAGAATGCCCTAAAGTGTCTTTGATATTCTCACACAGTGGAGGATCATGAGCTCCACCAGTCATGAAGGCTTCTTGGCCTGTCGCCGGTTGCACTGGAGCCACCCCCGCCACCACTAAGGCAAAAGATAGACCAACAAGGGTCTTTTGAAGCGACCGGGTCACAAGAAATTGTGCCCGACCAACATCCGGAGGAATTGACCATTTTAGACCTTGGAGAGAAAGCTTTTAGTCTAGTTGAAACCTCCACCACTGATCTTTCGGCACCCACCATCGTACTTATTCATCCTTATGAGTGCCAGACAACGTCGAACGTAGTAATGGAAACAAATGTTGTTACTCCTTCTTGGAATTCTTTAATTCCTGCTACAGTTGTCACCAAAGGAGAGTTTCCACCTCCTAACCCACCATCACCGGTCTGAGCCACCGTGGTCTCGATTGCCTCTACATCTCACAGTGGTTTGATCCCGTCTCTGGCGACGGCCACAACCCCTTTCCAACCAAGTGCGACAGGCCCTCTATTCTCATACGGGATGCCTAGTTCAGGTACAAGTCATGTACTTTCCTACTCCACTTCATAGACTTTAGGTCTAGGGGCAGGGAGTTCTAACACTCCTCTAAAAGGCCACATGGGGGGCACTTCCGCTCCCTTTAACGCTTTCCCTTATGGAGGAGGTCATATCCCTCCTTCATCCCCTTCGCTCAATGGCACTCACTAGCCTTTCGTCGGGCCGCCTGCACACCATAATGTATTTGGAGTAGGGAGTCAAGGACCACCTTCACATAATATTCCAGTAGGTTCGACACCATTTTCTTTGTTCGATGTGTTTGGTAATAAAACCTTCTCATCTGTTGCTTTCCCGACTAGGGGCAATCCCGGTTTCGATCAAGCTATTCCTATGCAGGGTATTATTCCTGCACAAGGGGCACACCTAGGAACTTCTTCTGCATCAGGGCCTTGGAATTCTTGGCAGGGATATGTTCCCTCGTCAGGAATGCCGATATGGGGTAATTATTTTCACAATCAATGAAACCCTAGACAAAGTACTATGCCTATCCCCACGGGACCAACATGGGGCAACCCTTCCCAAAGTCCTTCGAATGTAATGCATGCCCAACCATCTATGTCCTATTTTGGAAATCAGTTGATGATGTCTCCTCACACGCAAAACACATACGCTAGCCATGGCCATGGTTTTTACCAGAACCTAGGCCAACATCCAAACTTTTCCTGGCAACCTGGTGCCAGTCAAACTCCGGGCCCCTTTTTCCCAAGTTATCACCAACAACCCAAACTACCCTTCCTAGCAACCTTGCATTTTCCAGACTTGACAAGTTTGTTGAATGACCCTATCTGTCATGATCTACATTGGCCTCCTATGCCACCAAAGTTTCCTTCGGACATCCCAAAGTTAGAAGCCAAGCCTAACGAAGATCTAGGAGATCATGTGAATACCTTCCATCTTTGGTGTTCATCTAACTCGTTGAAATATGACTCCGTACAGTTGCGATTGTTTCAACGTACTCTCATTGGGAGTGCTGCAAAATGGTACATTGAGATCGATCGCTCAAGATACTCTTCCTTCGGTGAACTAGAGATGGCGTTCCTAAACCATTTCTAGTTACCTATGAGATATGATGCTGGCACAAAATTGCTGGTCAATTTCTCACAAACAAAAGCAGACCATATCTCTTATCACATCTGAGAATGGAGACATTGAAAGAGTTTAATTAAGGTACCAGTCCCACCAGCATTCCTGCTCGAGTGGTTCCTTAAGTCTTTGGTCCCACAGTTATCCAAAGATGTCGCGACGTCGGGAGTATTTTCCAAAGAAGACACCATCATGAGAACTCAACAACTTGAGCTAATCTATTCTCAGTCTGGTTTATTATACGAGATCTTACCAGATGTGCCATGCTCAATACTTGATAAAACCAAACAGAGAGTTGGACCACATGCCGATGGTATTGTTGGTTCAGCACAAACAAATCCTGTTGAGCAATTGATGAAGCAGTTGTAGCAGTTGTCTATACAACACACAGCGGCCAACCAAACTATTGCTTTGGCTGCTCCCCCTACCAAAACGTCGGATGTACACACAGTGCAATCAAGTAATCCAAAGACCACCTAGCAGCCTGAAGGAAATAAAAAACAATGAAAGAAGGGTAAGGGGGATAAAAAACCTATCGATAATGCTGGCGGGGACAACACTGAGAAACAAAAGGTGAGGTATCCATGCAACTTGTGCGCGGAAGACCACCTGACCCACCTATGTCCTCAGCTTGCAGAAGCCCCAACGTTTGTGACACAACAATAGCCTGTTGTGTTAACCAATCCATTTTAGCATGGAAAAAATCTAACACAAGCCTCTGCAAGCACAGAGGGTGGCAGCCAAGGACCCTCTCCATCTTCGAACAACCCTGCATCCGCGAATGTATATATGGTGAAGGGTGATACTTTTATATCGACTAGAGTGCATGACTATAGTAATCCAAGCACTTCTGAGAAGGGAAAAGAAATAGAACTCCCATCTCTTCCTCTATAGATTGAGAAGATGTTGGGAAAAACAATGACACACATCCCCAAAGGCACGTTCAAAAAATCTTCTCACAACCCAAACGCAAGGGCCACCCAGAACTATTATGTGGTGGAAGATTTATCACAAACTCCTTGTGCAATGTCCTCTTTGGAGGTCCTCCAAAGCTACCCTTCCCAGAGGAAAGCCTTGTTAACCGCTTTAGGATCTACCGAGACTTGTAATCCGGGTACAATCATGCTAGATACAACCGACTTAAAACCTCGTCTGCCTTACCATGTAGTGTTTTAGATAGTAGTGGCTTATCCCAAGAAAAATTTTACTCGAAATATCTTTCGCACGGTGGTTGATGAGGGTGCCTCGACATGCATTATGTCGTTGGCATGTTGGAAGGCCATTGGCCAGCCTATTTTGTCTCCGTCACCTACTCTCCTCACTGCTTTCAATGGTCATTCGTTTTGACCACATGGTACCATTCCCTCTTTCCCCGTGCAGTTAGGAGGTAAAACCGTGTGTGTCAAGGTAGAAGTAGTCGACGCGCCCCTCAACTATAACCTCTTGTTAGGGAGGAGTTGGACTTATGCCATGCAAGTTGTGGTTGCTATAGTTTTTTGGGTCTTGTT
Source organism: Picea engelmannii (assembly GCA_009831015.1). Taxonomy (NCBI): domain Eukaryota; kingdom Viridiplantae; phylum Streptophyta; class Pinopsida; order Pinales; family Pinaceae; genus Picea; species Picea engelmannii. Next base: position 54,740 of record ML822553.1, on the reverse strand, counting down.
GTTTCCACACGAGGGCTAGATTGTGACCATTGATCAATTGTCTTTCTCTTGACCTGACCCTTCATTTGGGGCATCCATGGTCCCAATGATTGATAATCCTCAACCAAGCGTAGTCAACGTAGGGGTTGGTTTGTGCCCATTCTTGATGGGTACCTTCAATTACCCACCCCCTCAAGGAGATGTCCAATATATATCCAACCACCATAAGGTTGAGATTTTCCAAGTTTCGTCCTTTCTCATGACTTACTTCACTGATCCATGGATACTTCCTTCCCCATTGTCCATGATGGATGGGACAAGACACCCAGGCATGACCATGCCCTTGTCCGCAGCTGAAGTAGTGTACTCTTTAGTCCAGCAAACTTCTGCCAATACAGATCCAACTCCTACACAAGAGTTAGATCCACTTCTAGAGCCTATTTTGGCTCAGGGTTCTCTCGTTGACACCAATTCATTAGACTTAGTCTTTCCCTCTGACGAAGCATTAATTGAAGCAATGACTAGTCTAGACAAACCCTGGGAAGATCTTCATCACATATCATACTTCCTCCCAGAGTTAAGTTGAATCAAAGCAGGAGAATTCACTATGAATATGATGGGAGATAAGTCTTGTCCTATTAATCCCTTAGCTACACATGAGGTCTATGCTGAGGGTAATATGGCAACCATTGTTGAAACCATACTGATCAATATCTTTTGAAACCCTGGTGTCGTGGAGAATGTTTTTTTCGAAGCTGGTTGCAACATAGTCAACCATTAGCATGGTTTTAGTTCAGGAGGATGACTTGTTCTCATAATACGTGATCTATTACCTGAGATGAGGCCTCATAGGAACAAAACTCAATTATTCTCATATCAAAAAACTTGTGTTGGCAGTAGTCCATGGTGTTCAACGGTTTCATCATTATGTTTTGTTTCACAAAATCACCATCATTGTTGTCGTGAATCCATTTCAGTACATGTTGACATGATGGGTAATAGGTGAAAAAATCAGTAGATGGATAGTTTTCCTCCAGGAGTTTGACTTAGATTTCATTTCAACGAAATCCAAAAAGTCACTGGTCTTCGCAGAACTTATTTCGGAACTTCCAGTTGAGTTAGGTGATCTTGTGCCCAAAGAGTCACCTATTAGAGGAGATATGTTTTTTATCACCTCATCAGATCCCTAGTATGGAGATATACTTATCTATCTCCAGACTTTGAAGTGCCCCACCTCTGCTTCTCGTGATGAATGCCGACACATACGCCATCAGGCTAAGAATTATCTCATACTCGATGATACATTGTATCGAAGAGGTGTAGACTGTATCCTATGTTGATGTCTCACTCACAAAGAAGCAGTTATTATGCTTAATGATTTCCATACCAGATCCTGTGGCGGTCATTTGTCTGGGTTGGAAACAGCCCAAAAGATTCTATGAGTAGGTTACTTCTAGCCGACACTTATCAAATATTGTATCGAATCAGTTAAGAAGTGCCACATGTGCCAAATCTTCTCTTGGAAGATGAGGGCACATCCTGCTCCCATGTTTTATGTCATCATAGTTGGTCCCTTCACCAAGTGGGGGATTGATTATAATACATGCAACCCTCCTTCAGCAAGGGGGGAATGTTACATCATCGTAGCCATAGACTACTTCACGAAGTGGGTCGAAGCTATGCCAATGTTTAAAGATGATGGAGAGACTGCAGATCTCTTTTTATTCAATCAGATAATAGCAAGGTTCAACGTCCCGAGGGAGATTGTCACTGACCATGGCAGTCACTTTTAGAACCAAATGATGACTGAGTTAACATCAAATATTGGGTTACAGCAAGAACATTCATCAACCTACTACCCCCAACCAAATGGTCAGGTGGAAGCTATAAACAAATCTCTTAAGACCATCCTACAACGAACAATCAACTCAGCCAAGTCAAATTAGCATTTGATGTTATACTCAGCATTATGGGCCTACCGAATGTATGTTAATACTGCAACCAGTTTCTCACCTTTCCAACTCATTTATGGGTTGGAGGCAGTCTTGCCTATCGAATGTCAGATCCCATCTCTAAAGTTGGCAGTACAATTATTTCCAGACACTTCTCCACTTGAAGAACGATTAGTATACCTTGAGCAGATCAATGAGAAGCATCGTGATGCAGCCCTAGCCAACGAGGCTCACAAACATAAGGTCAAGTATCAGTATGATAGGTTCATTCATCCTCAGATTTTCTCTTAAGGCGACCTTGTCCTGGTCTATGACCAAGATAAGGACCCCCTGGGGGCAGGAAAATTCAAACCCATGTGGTTCGGACCTTTCATCATAAAAGAGGTTTTAAAAAAGGGTTCTTATCATCTGGTTGACATTGAAGGGAATGCTTTGGCGGAGCCTAGACATGGGCTCTACCTCAAGAAGTATTACTCATAGGCAGGTCACCATGGGTGACTTTTTGTAACATATGTATAGTCTTTGTACTATTACTTTCTAGTTTCTTTTAGTGTTATGGACGTGTCGTTGATGTTATCTTTCATCACTGTGGCAGATGTCAAGTGAATCAGAGATATTCATTGGGTATGCAGACAGTGCTAGCTGGCACACTCATAGGCTTGCCTCTGCAACTTGGGTAATTTTTACACCTCGAGGCCAGTTATTATCTTCCGGAGGTATATACTTAGGTGACACCAAAAACAATGTCGTTGAGTATAGTGCAGTTATTGAGTTGCTTCGTGATGCTCTATCATTTCGTATCTCTCATCTCCAGGTATATCTCAACACTTAGTTGGTTGTGTCTCAGTTAAATAGAATCTACCATGTTCATGATCCGACTTTACACCAACGATTCCTTAGGGTACGTCTCTTAGAAAGAAACTTTGAATATATTACATATTTTCATGTTCCTAGGAGATTGAATCAAATTACAGATACTCTAGCTAATCAAATTTTAGATTAGCATCTTGCACACATATGAAAAGACATACACATAAACATGTAAATACATTTTTTGCAAAAATGATCTATAAGCCACGAAAAAACATAAAAATCCATATATAATATCATAAGTAACCAGAGTACGCAGATGGACGCAAGCGCCTTAAAAATATGACCAGTAAAGAGTCAAGGGGCTTATACCCTCAAAAAATATATACAAGTAGTGCTCGTGGCACGTGAAAAGTCTAACGAAGATTAGGGCCAGTGGGCCCTGTTGTACTGATCCACAGCGTTTGCTAAACACCAAAATAATCAGACCCATGTTCGTGGTGCCCCCACTACATGAGGCTGCATGGATGGTGGCAGGCCCTCAATTTTTCCATAGGGACCGTGTGAGTGAGCGCAGTAAAGTTCTGCTCGACTCGTCTCAACACCCTCTCAGCCTCCCTGGCTGGAAGATCTCCTGCTACTACTGGTCCCCCGACGGTGGTAGGTGCGGCCCCTGGCCAAGGACAACGCATGTTCCTCGCATAGTCAGTAGGTCGCACTGGTCCCACATCTGCACACAACAAACACATGTCCGTCAAATACTCTGGTATATAAAAAATGATATATAACAAAAACGACATAAAAATTACATATGCTTCACAAAAAATAAAAACAACTACAAGGATGGAGACTTACCCATCTCTCCTTGCTCCTCACCAGGAGGTACTGGTATCTCAGGATCCCTCAAAAAATCAATCCCTGCATACGGGTAATCCTCGATAACTAGGATCTATCGCGATAGCCAGGCAAAGAATTCATCATCGAAGGACTCATTAGTCCTTCCACCACCCTGTCGTGGTAGCAATACTGCCCATCTACACATATCAGGAAGAGAGGCCTGATGTCCTCGTACCACTACTCAAGGACTAAAGCTCGGAACTCTTTTAAAGAAGAAAGAGCACAGAACGGTCCCGAACCCGAAGTTCCTCTGTGTCCACAATCGGCAATATGTCAACTGCCTCTTCATACACTCTAACAATGTGGTGCTCCAATCAAATATTTGTGCATTTAAGCACTGGACTGCACAGTTCATCTGTGCCTAGGATGCCTGATGTAGAGCCACAAAACCAGTGATTCACCCAATAAGCAACACTATCGCCTGTAGCGATAAGTCAGTAATCTTGCTTATGGGCACCTGTGAGCTCGAGCGGTATGTGTCAGGTGCATAGTAAATACTTATCAATTCCGCTATGTTATGCAGCCCCGGAGGAAAAGTATGGAAGTTGACTGGTTCCCCTCTCTGGGAGAGGCTAGTCAAAAAATAGATGTCCTCAGTCGTGGGCACCAGTGACTACCCCTCTAACATGAATGCCTCTGCATCCGGATTCCAATAGTCAACCAAAGAATTCAGTATCCTAGGTTGTTCCCGCATAAAAGGACATAAGAAGAACTTGAGTAACCCACATTGCATCAAGGCAGCCACAACATTGGGGTCTTCCCCAACCAACTCACTAACCTCTTCATGCTCTCTTTCTCTCCAGTGGACATACATCCTGCAAAACACCAAGGTTCAAGAGGGTTAACCCTTGTTTTTTAAGCCTTTTTCATTCAAAAAGGGGGTCCACATGGGCTTTAATACTGACGGTCGTGTGTACATGCGTGCAGGGTTTACTCTGCCCGAATGTACATGCGGCATGTCCTGAGACAGCCTGCGTGGACCTAGGGTCAACCTTTTGAAGGTCGACGCCCCCCAAAAAAATGAAAACTAAAGCAAAAAGAAAGACTTAAAATGCAAGATAAGAGAGTTTGTACTTACTTGGTCCAGACATAGGTTCATTTTGTCTACTATAGCTCCCGGAATCACCGCTTTTATCAAAGGGTTTTTTTTGGCTCCAGAGTCAATTTCCAAATCAACAATGGTGATAATGAGCTGCCAGCTTCTATTTATAGACTTTTTGGCCTCTTTTTGTTACTTTTTGGCCTCCCTTATCATTTTATTTAAACCAAAAACCATTTAGAGTGATTCAGGAGTTGCATTGGGGGGGTATGATCGGGTATCGGGACATTTTTTTGGAGTTTTGGGTAATTTTCGATGGTCCATGGAAAAAAATTCTGAGGATCAACTTGAGCATGTAGGTTAGGTTTTTACGCTGACTTTTGTATCTTGTTGTCTTTTTCCTTTGCCATAGGATCGATCCCATCAGGTTGCAACATGGAACCATCATTGCTTCTTTAGAAGTGTTGCAAGTTGGTGGTAGAGCTTACCGAAACATGGATGCCCTAGGTGGATCCTAGTTGCATTAAGGTGTCCATGTTGACTCTAATCACTGTAGGCTCGGGAGTCCTTGTTGTTTTTCTTGATTACGAGTTTGAGCCTCATTTGCATGATTCTTTTTCACTCTTGACCTCACCCTTAGAACTCCCAAAAGATATAACGGGTCTTCTTTTAATCCCTTTTCAGGCCCTCTAAACATGAAAATATTGTCGAGCGATCTTGTGGCCTTTCATGCTCATTAAACTGAAATTTGAAGTCACGTCTGTCCGATAGTAGTTTACCCCTTTTTCGGTCCAGACGGTCAACTGTACAAACAAATTTATACTCTATGGAACTTTAGTTCTCTAGAAGAGTACTCTCAGGTATCATTTTAACCCTTTTCAGGCCCGAGGGACTAAAATTACGAAAAAGGAATCCCCATGGAGTCCATAGTTAAGCTCTTTTTAGACTCCCTAAAATTGAAAAGATCGTCGAGTGACCTTATTCTTTCACACTCGTTAAGCTGGTCCAGATGAACATTCCTGACAGAGTCCATATTTAAGCTTTTTTTAGACTCCTTAAAAATGAAAAAATGATTGAGTGATCTTGTCTTTATCTCACTCATTAAAATGGTTTTGAATAGACGTCTTGTCAGTGCTAGTTTACGTAACCCTTTTTCGAACCGACTAGACCAATTTCGAAAAAGGTACCCCAATGGAGTCTCCTTTTACATTTTCCATACTCTCTAAATATGAAAAACCACTGAACTTACCTTCTCTAGGCTCATTAAACTTACATCGAAGAACGTTACTGTTAGCACTCAAAAACGCACCAGCATTTTTGAAGGAAAGATGCCTAAT
>ML822553.1:34875-46762 GCA_009831015.1 Picea engelmannii | reverse complement strand
GGATCAGGTTCACGGAGCGGTGGACGGTCTCGAGATTGTCAGTTGATTCATTAAAATTAATAAAGAAATTATTTTCCTGTCCCACTATATGAGTTCTTCATAGTTTATTGAATATATGTTTGAATCTCTAACCTATTAATCTGTAGGTAAAATGCATGTATAGTTTGTTGCTTGTTTTGTATGCAGGTCATCCTTGGTAGGAGAGCTGCCAACAAGCGATCAAGCGTGAAGAAGGATCAACATCGAATGCCCGAAACAAGGTATGTTCATCTAACCATGTATTTGCTTAAAATAAATGGGGATTAGGTCTGGGACGACAGTAGAAAATAGGATTCTTTCGGTCTTATCTGCATGCATAATATAACCCTAAATGCTAGTCCGTAGGGGGATTTCCCACCACAACACATACTTCTCAGGGGTTTTCTTGACCTAGTCTTGGTCTCTATTATAGTAGTCTATAGCCTAGGTTTGACGTTATTTTTTCTTATCGTTTTCAAAATATTTCTTGTGTTTCCTAGTTTTTTTAACTTATTTTTAGCTGGAAATTTTAAGAAAAATGAGTTGCATTTTGAAAAGAAATTTCCCCTCATGGCCGAGGGGGGCATGAATTGTACATTCATCAGTTTATTTTAGAAGCTTTTGTTACCTCTGCTTTGATTGGAAGAAAATATTAAAAAAAAAATAGCTTCTTAGGTCTCTTTCTTTCTTGGCATCTTCTTTACATTGTTATTTGAAAAAGAAAAAGAAATTAGCATAGCATTGTGTTTTCTTCTAATTTTAAAAGCATTTCAAAAGAAAATAAGAAAGATAATCGTTCTTTGCTAGTGTTCTTATCATTTATTTTTTATGCAAGAGTCTTAACAACATCAATTGCACTACCACACCTTTTGAGTAAATCAGGCCTTAAAAAGAACGCTAATTAAAAATAGCTAGACTTTTATGTTTGTAAGGTCCATCAACTAGTTTAGGGTTAGGGCCTTGAATTAGGTTGGAGAGGAAACTCTTCAAGGCCGTTAAATCAAACATTGGAGTCTGTGTTAGGGAGTGTAGAATTCCAGTAACATGGAAATTATCTGGGACCCCCCTCTAACACAAGGGATAAACATGAGGTCCCATGCAGAAAGGCGGTGGAGATAACCCCTCCAAAACCGGACAAAGCATAGTGGGGAACGCATATAAAGGACTTGTCTTGGGATTTCGTTGATCGCATTTGCCATGCAGCTTCATGGGTCTCGAATCCATTTGATTTCCTCAATCATCTTCTGGAACACTTGCTTTCGATACCCTTGATAGGTTTCGGGCTTGATACCCTACTCATTGCGGTCCACTCGACTGTCGACTATACCCGCCTGGTGATTGTTCACGAATTGGAAACCTAGTTGCCTTTATTTTAGGGACTTGCATAGGTGACCGTGGGGGTATACCGTAGTACCTAGGGCATACATCGGGCCATGCTTTGCAAGTTATACCAGAAGGGTGCTTCCATATTCGAGTTTCACTTGCATCGGTAATTTTCTCTAGTGTTGGTTGGTGTAACTGTTCTTCCTAGTAGCTAATCGTTTTCTTGATTTTCCTTTAGGAATTTTTTAGTGTGTGCTCTATTCTCCCTCATTTTCCATAGTGATTTAGTCATTTATTGCTTTGGGTCTTTTACCTAGGGTGGTATACCACCCACTCCGTTGGTCATGAGGACTTTTTGGTCTTCCTCTTAGAAACGTAGAGCCACCTCTATATAGGCATTATTTCTATAACACCAGTTCGCCAGAGTCAGTGTATGAGACTTTTACGGACTTGAACGATCCCACAAGGGTAGAACCTGTGCATAAGATCTTCATGGATAAAGTTCCTGATGATACCAACCAAGGAACCCCTTCACAAGGGGATTCTTGTGTTTTTCCTTTATTTGGAAACGTTGGTGTCCCTTTGATGGCCACTTTGTACATTCCTGGGTTGAATGTGGGATTACCGGTTTGGTTGGGTACCATTCCAAATGTCCCAATTACTCTTGAGACTTCCCAGTTAAGAACTTTGTGTCATGGGAATAATGTTGATGTTCCTTTGTCAGCAAATTATTCTCCTCCTCCTTCTCCCACCTCTGGTGAAAGTATAGTTACTAGTAACCGGAAGTCTAAACTAAATAGAAAGAGGAAGAATAGGAAGAAGAAGTCACCAACCTCTACGAATCATGTTGGAGATAGGTCGCCAACCTCTACAATTCATGTTGAGGGCCAACACCCAGCCTCTGCAAGTCATGCTAGGGGCAAGCACCCTCCCTTTGCAAGTCATGCTGGGGGAAAAAGTCCAGTCACTATTAGTCATACTGGTAATAGGTTTGTATCCTCTTTGAGTCATGTTATCGACCTATCACCAACCTCTGCAAGTCATGTTGGAGATGTGCAACCATCCACTACTATTCATGTTGGGGGCATTGATTCTATTGAGAAACCTAGATGGATAGGACGTAAGCCTAAGTTCCCTTGTAAGATTTTCAAGGGAGATCACCTTACTCATATGTAACCTGGAATTCTAGAGGTACAAAGATTGTGGTCCCTGTCTGCAAGATCTTCTGATTCTAAGTTTTTTGAGGTTTCCTCTTAGCCTATTCAGCCCTTAGTTGAGAAAGTGGTCATGCCAATGCAATCATCGACTGATCACACTCCTCTTTTGGGGTGTGAGGTGCCTTTAGACCATGTAGTCTCTCAGCCTATTCAACCATTGGTTGATAAAGTGGTCATGTTGATGCATTCATCGGCTGATCCCACTCCTCTTTTGGGGGGTGAGGTGTTTTTAGACCATGTAGTCTCTCATCCTATTCAACCATTGGTTCAGAAAGAGGTCATGTCGATGCAGTCGTCGACTGATCCCACTCTTCTCTTAGAGAGTGATGTGTCTACCGACTATGTTTTTAGCATTTCCAGTTCAGTACTTTCAGAACAAGGGGGCATTCCACTTGTTCCAAGTACACGCCCTCCAAGCCCTATAATGGTTTCCTTTTATTGGAATGACCTTGTTGAGCCTCATCTTCCTGCTTCTACACCCTATAAGGGTTGAAGTTAATTCAAAAAAAAATTATCGATGTATTATGGATGAAGGATCCTATGCAAGTATTTTATCCTCCTCGGTTTGGAAAGTCTTGGGATCTCTCGAGCTTGTGTCTTCTTTGCATGAATTGTTGGCTTTTGATAGACGTCCTAGTGAGTATTTGGGGGTGCTTCCTCAGTTTCCTATCTCGTTAGGTGGGAAGATTGTCCTTTTTTATGTTATAGTAGTGCAAGGCCCATTAGATTTTAATATGCTTCTCGGGCATGATTATGTATATGCTATGAATGTTGTGGTGTCTACGCTCTTTTGGGTGATGCATTTCCCTCACAATGGAAGCATTGTCACTATCGACCAGCTGGCATTTGATAATCACCATCCTAATTCGGCATTAGTTCAGACTACCCCTTTATATGTTCCTAGTGATCGTGTAGACTCTACCCTGCCACAGGTTAATTATGTGGTGTCTTATCCTTGGTGTTCAATTGCTTCTGAGAAGGAACCTATGCAATCATGTTTTCCTTCTCAAGACTTGGTCTTAGAAATTGATCCTTTGGTTTATCCAATGGGGGCATGGGAGCCTTTACTTCCCCCTCTTAGTCCAAGTGATCTTGAGTCTCTTTCTGAGTCTAATCTTGTTGGTTGTAGATCGGCAAGATTTCATGCTTGTGATTCTTCATTGATAGACTCTGCTAGTCCTGACCAGAGCCTCCATTGTCATATGGAATATAGTCAGTTTAATTCACCCTTTGGGCCTATCGACCCTCATTTGTGTGATTTCTCATATTTTAAATTGCCTTCAGATAAGTCTATCCTTGAATCCATGACTACTATTTCTATGTTGTGGGAGGACTTACATTGTGGTTTGTGTTTTCCCTTTTGGGAGACTTTCCAAGTTGACTATCGAAGAGACTCTTGGTCTGAGACTAGTAGTGGGCTCCACCTGAACCACTTTCATACATGAGTCATAGCACTACAGGTCTTCTTTTAAGCCCTTTTCAGACCCTCTAAAAATGAAAAGATTGTTGAGCGATCTTGTTGACCTTCATGCTCACTAAACTAAAATTTGAAGGCACGTCTGTCCGGTGGTAGTTTACCCCTTTTCGGTCTGGATGGTCAACTGTACGAACAAAGGTATACTCTAGGAGCTTTGGTTCCCTAAAAGAGTATTCTCAGGTATCATTTTAACCCTTTTTCGGGCCCGAGGGACTGAATTTACGAAAACAAAACCCCCACAAAGTCCATAGTTAATCTCTTTTTAGACTCCCTAAAATTGAAAAGATCGTCAAGTGAACTTATTCCTTCACACTTATTAAAATGGTCCAGAAGAACATTCCTGGCAAAGTCCATAGTTAATTTTTTTTTAGACTACTTAAATATGAAAAAATTGTCGAGTGATCTTGTATTTATCACACTCGTTAAAATGGTTTTGAATAGACGTCGTTTTGGTGCTAGTTTACCCCTTTTTCTAACTGACTAGACTACCTTCGAAAAAAGGTACCCCAATGGAGTCTCCTTTTACATTTTTTCAAACTCTCTAAAAATGAAAAATCCCGAGCTTACCTTCTATGGGCTCGTTAAAATCACATCGAAGGACGTTACCATTGTGTCTTATTAATCGCATTTGCATACATGTTTATTTGGCCTAATGTCAGCTCCATCTTGCTCTCAACTGAACCATCCGAAGCATGCCTTATACGCAAGCCTTGTAGCACTTTTCCTCTATGTCTTGACACCTTGGCCCACGGAGGATTTTTCCCGAGTGTCCTTTTCCTACATATATCCCTTTTCTCTAAGAATCCATGTGTTCCTTGCACTTGGAATTAGTATTTATGTGACACTCGATCCTCCTTTGTAATGTAGCATTCTTTTATTCCTTTTCAAGATTTCCGAACTTATTGAAAAAGATAAAAAAATCAAATATACTCCAAAAAGAGGAAGGGAAAAGTATTTTCTTTTTGTTGGCAGCACAATGAGTCTCCCTTGGACAAAGCACATCCTTTCATTTGTTCATCAAGCCCTGGGATTTAATATGACCTTAGGAAGTTGTTCATGCTACATAGAGTTGTGTCCTCCTCTGTTTGGTTATTCTTCCAAATATATGGAGAGTTTTCGTTGCCTCCTGCATCGTAGACTTATGTCAAATACCATGCTGCCTGAGTCTCATCTTTTGTTGTGCTATTGTCCAAGGGAAGTTATTACCAAGCTTGAGTTGGCCCCTCTACATATTTTCTCTTTCCCTCATGCCCAACCATCCCAAAATCCCAATCAAGTCTTTGTTTGAAATCCATGAAGACCTCAGCCTGATCATCAAAATCCTCTAGTTCATTCTTGACAATTCATCGAAGACCTGTGGGTAATGAAGTCGTACACTCATATTACACTCCTATCCGAGTTGCGAATATTTTGAAGTTGTTTCTTGAGCTCTGAAGGCCTCATCTCTAGCCATCAGACCTTATTCGCTTCTTGAAGATGGATACTATACATGTATATCTTTTTGATTTCGAGAGGTAGAATCATTGTGTATTGCTCGTGGATACACTTTATATAGTTATATGACATGGATCTGCAGTGTATTTGATTGACATCCATGATTTTATTTCATTTCGAGCATGGGTATGCCCACCTCAGTAGGACAATTTTTATTTTGCAGATGGCACCTCCCAAACTCTGGTCCCTGGGCTCACTTGTTTCATACATTGGTGAAGATTGATAATGTATTTCGGCCATCATATGCTCTTCTGACCTCACACATTAGGGGGCATATGTTATAACCCTAATTTGCACCAGATATGCTTACCTAGCATCAGGCCATCTCGTTTTACATATTTTTCCAAGCCACTATTGAACAACTCTTCTTAAAAACACCCTTTTTGAAGGCACATGTGCCCTGATCCACTATTGCGTGTGTGTATACACTAGCTGACCCACTACAGCCTGCGTATACCTACAAAAGCATGAAAAATGGAAAGTTGTTGATGGAACTCATAGTTTTGGGTAAGTTACCTAAACCATTTGACCACCCATATCTTGTCACTCGACCAAATGCCTAGCCCTTTCTAGCCTATAAAAGAAGGGGTAGGGGTCCCATTTGAAAGGAGGAAAATAATTGTAAAGAAACTCTACCCAATTTCGCATTCCCTTTGTCCCAACCTTTTGCAACTAGTGTGTGAAGAGAAGCATATACAAAATTAGTTGGAGCACAGTTGAAGAGGAGCCCAGGACCAGATTCGAGGAGCAGTGGTCGATCTCACTATTGTAAGGTTCTCTTGTGATATTAATAAACAGAAGTACTTTTCCCGTCCCGCCATATGAGGTTTTTTAATGTGTAATATTGATTATATTTTGATAAAATCTCTAATCCATTAGTTCATAGATGATATGCATGTTCGGAGTTCTCTGTTTGTCGGTTTATGAATGTAGGTCAGCTTTGGGAGAAGATTTGCAGTCAAGGAGCGACCGAACGTTAAAGGATCGACATCAAACACAGAAACTAAGGTACAGTAACTTGATCTTTTAACCTTATATTTACATATGAATAATGGAGTTTATGATTGGGATGATGGTAAAAAGTAGGAGACTTTAGGTCATTTTTGCGTGCATTACAGAACCCTTAATGCTAGTCTGTAGGGGGATTTCCCACCCACAACACTGAGGTATTTTCAAATAACACTTATAAATTGCAGAACTTGGTGGATTCCGAATTTTTTGGTGGCCCTGTCAATGGGAACTTTTTGAAAAAATATTGTGCTTAAGCCATTATTGGATTTCCATTCATTGTAAATATCACATTTTATTCTTATTTATGTTTGAATAAGTGACCCCATAGCCCTATAATAAGACACTAAATCTGCTTGTTCTTGGCATCTCACAAGGAGCATGTCATCCCCTATGTAGCCAATGTTATCACATGAAGTTTTCATGGGTCATTTTTTCCCTTAAGTTTTAATTTTTCCCTTTTAGTCTTTAAGTTTGTTTTATTTTTCCCTTTGTGATTTACTTAGGTTAGTATAAACAAATAAAGGCTTGGGTTTTGGTTCACATTTTTGGCCTACAGCTATGGTTATAGCCTAGGTTCATTTTGTGGTTTTTGTATTTGACTCATCACTTGATTTGACATCTAGCACTATCGACCCCATGACTCTTCAAACCTGAAAAGTCACTTCATCCACTCATACACTTGATCCTTTCCACTATGTCACTATTCTCATTAAGGAGTCAAATGAAATTTTGAAAAGGGCGCTGCCAACTCACTAGGATTTTTTGTAACGCACCTTTGTACATATTCTCCTTTACCATCATTCACCATCATCAAGTTGATGTCATGTCTTTTATTGTTTTCAACACTCTTGTCTTCAAAAGGAATATTAATATTTGTTCATTTATGAGGTTCTAACTATTTACCAATTTTAAATCTTCCTCCTAAGATCGGCGCTGCTAAAACCACTAGTCCAAACAGAGCTACAGATTGCGCTACGAAATTAACTATTCGATGTGGATTGGATTGGAGTTTGAGGTGGATGTAACAACTCCAGGCTTGCTGCATATCTTCCATTTATCATCTATAACATCCAGGTACTTCATGAGCCACTTCAACTCCATTGAAGATCGTTAAGATATATATATGTCTTATCCTTTGGTAGTGCCTGGTGCTACAAGCTACAACCTCTCTCACCAACCAGCCTCTCTACCTCTTCTGCCACACACTCCATATCCATTTCCATGCTAAATTTTCCCTTCACTGGAACTCAGACCTTTTTCTTCATACCTTGAGCACCCATTTATCACCTTGGCTCAAATTACCCATACTGGGCTACTGAAATTATTTCTAGACTACACTACAAATCCCCTATTCCAACGCTTCCAATTCCCTGTCAAACCTTTACTATCTTCTACGCTCACAGCTACAGGACTTAACCCCCCTTTTTCATTGAGTCATGTTATAATTTCATCTCACAAGTCTACTTGCAGTGAGGAGTTAGGAGCCCCTGCATTTTAAAAGATTGGAGGACCCTCTATGGTGGCGTAATGACAATTTAAAACCCCAACAGTGCAGTCTCTCTTCATATAATTTCTCAGAGTGTCTTTTCCTCGTTTTTTAAAATATCATACCAGTCTCTTGTTAATCCAGAAGTGAGTTGGAGGAAATCCTTGAATCGGCAATTAAGGATCACCTTCAAAACTCAAAAGAAATTTACCTCGGTTTGGTTTCCTTACCTCTCATAGGATTATAGTCTTTGATCCCCTGCTTCTATCCATGGATACACCTCAAAAGAATAAGTCTCACAAGGGAAGAAGTGTGGCCAGGACTAACCCTTCTGAAATTCACCTGTTTGATGTTGAGCCTATGGTCAGGGAGGTTTTCCAAAGGGTTGGCTACCTCTCTTTTTTCCAAAATATGCAGAGGGGACACCCTGAAGTAGCAAGGCATTTTTCCTTAAACTTTGATGGAATTAATACCAAGGTAGGAAACCTTGAGTTTGAGGCATCTGAGGCCACTATTTCAGCAGCCACTGAGATACCCAACATTGGTGAGAGGTGGTTCAAATCCATGATCCTCAATGCATCCTTTTCCAAGGATTTCCTCAAGCCTAACTATCAGAAAGACAATCTGTCTAAGGGAGTTCTTAGGAGCCACATGGTTGAGGGTTTTGATCAAATGATGAAGATTATCCAGAGATATTTTACATGTGAGGGAAGATTTAACATGATATACCAATATCACATTAGACTCTTGCTACATTTCATTGGTAAGGATTCAATGACTATCCCTTTTATCTGTTAAGAAGTATGGGAAATATGTTTGATAGAGTTCAATCCATGTCCAAGGTTGTGGACACTAGTGTTTTTCACTTTGGTTTGATCAGGATGTTGGTTATGGAAGAGTTGAAGAAAAGAAACATTTATTGGGAACAACTCATTGTCTCTGCCATTATGCATCTATATATAGCCTCTACCCCTCAATCCAAGATGTAGAGCCCTTTTCCATCTAGTAGTGTTTCCCCAACAGGAACAAGTAAGAAGAGAAAAATAAATCCTACTACCCAAGACAAAAAAACCCCTAAAGAAATTGAAGAATAAGAGAGGGAGGTTCATCACTCCCCACAAAGAGAATTTTCACCTCCTCCTACACCTGAATTGGAAGAAGTTCCTTCATCAACCAAAATCACAACCAATAAGGGGAGGAAATTTCATTTCCCTTCACCTGCTCCAGCAACTAAGACTAGAGTTAGGAGACATTTTACTAGATCATTAGCCCACAAGGAAGTTGTTGAAGCAGAAGCCATACCCAAGGCTTCAATCCCAAAGAAAGTTAAAGGTAAAGGTGAAGCCACTGAGAATCATATTGAGGTTATAGCCAAAGCCTTTGTTCAACAGAAAGATAAAGGTAAAGGTGAAGCCACTGAGAAGCCTATTGAGGTTATCAACATCATCACTCCCCCTGACAATCCCACTTTCAAGAGATTGATTAGACAACTCAGGGATGCTAGAAAAGAAGTTGCACGTTTGAAGGCAGAAAGTTTGATTGAGAGAAGAAAGATGAAGGAGCTCATGGAAATGTACAATGAAACCCTTGATTTGGAAAGGCTTACAAAAAGAATATTCTTGCCTCTCCATAGGCAACTTAAGACTATGTACAAGAAAAATAGAAGAATTTGGTCCCCAAACAGAAAGCTCAAAGAAGAATTGTAGCCCTTCAAGAATGATTTATCCCTGAGGAACTAAATATTCTAGTACAAGCTACAATAGAAAGAGATGAACCTACAATATAGAAGAGTGACCCTGCTAAAGAAAGAGATGTTTCCATGACAGAGGGAAGGTCTATGCAACGAGGAGGAGTGTTATATTAAGAAAGTATATGGAGGGTATGACAGATCCATTTTTAAGGGTGATTTCTTTTGCAAGCTTGAAGTGTTCAAGGAAGTATGATATTTTCACCTATATAGGCATCTACATGCTCCTAGTCCATCAACTAAGATTTTTTGTGTTTTTGAAGAGTTGTTGCATCACACAGAAAAACACAAATATTTTGTAGCACATGGTGCTACGGAATCATCTACAGAGACTGTTTTGTGATTGTGCTACCAAAGGTGCTACAAAATCACCTAGCCAAGCACATGAAGTGCACTACGGAATTTGCAGAGTAGTTTTACAGGGGGCACTATGGAATCTACAGATCATCTTTTCAAAGGGGTGCTACAGAATCTACAGAGCGATTTATAGGAGGGTGCTATGGAATTGAATACCGAATGCGCTATATAATGGAGCTACGAACTGACCATTACAGTCGGAGGTTTTGATTTCTTGACTTCTTCTTGAATTTTATGATCTTGAGGGAACCAAAGATCAACAGGTAGCAGTTGGAGATCAACATACAAACTTGAAGGACACATGGCACTGGAGAAGGATGTGCCCAAGAAGCAAGACATGTCATTTAATTTTTGTTAGAGTGGTTTCCAACATGGCTCCTTGATTTTAGCAGTTTGTAAGATCTGTTGGTAGAGATGTTAGAATTGTAGTTTTTTGTGGAGAATCCTAGGATAAGAAGGCCAAATCGCACCTCTAGTTGTTGCCTACTTTTTTTTATTTTAAATACATCATATGAATGATTTGATAGGTTCGAATGGTTGAGCAGAGCTCCCTTTTTGTAATATTTTGACTAGACAAAGTTGTTCTCTAGTTATGTATGAGACTTGAGACATTTTCATTAATAGAAGTCGATTTCCTTTCATCATCTTGTTTCCTCTTATTATTAATTTCTCATTATTGGATGATCCATATGAGATGTTGTGGTTTTTTTATAATGGATGTTTGATTATAATGCTGCTATGAATGTTTTTTAGTGTTTTAAACTTTAATTTCAAGAAGTTCTTGTGACTGAGTTTTTATTCACATAGCCTCTTGAAAGCATGATGCTTATAGAAGACCTATCCACCTTCCTCACTGTTAGCACTCTGTAATTTTCCCAAGGCTGTGAGGCAGTCACAGAGGCAACATCAAAACCACTTCGAGTCTTGGATCTAGCCCCCCAAGACTCAGAGAGGGATCTCTCTATCTGATATAACTTTGTTTGAGGAGGTATTAGGCTAGTTATGAAGAACATGGGTTGGGGTTTTTAAATGATGGTTTGGAACAGCAAGGAGGGCCATTGGGCATATGGGGTCTGTGCTTAAAAAATGTGATTTACATCATATCTGGACACAGTTCTTTCACAGGGAAAGGTAGTGGCAATATTGGATCAAATTAAGTTTAGATGGCATCGATTTGAGGAAAAATAGGTGAGGAAAAAGCATAGGCAAAGGAGCAGTTAAGAATTCCTGAACTAAGTTTTTGCAGAAAACATAAAGATCATCAAAAGCCGAGAGGCAGAGTATCTGCTGATAAATTCTACCTCTATTACTTTCCTTCTGATAATAAGAAAACAAAAAAAAGCATAATGATCACAGGAAAAACATTATACAGAGGAAGAACACCACCACTATCACCACACAGGAATCCTGTAAAAGAAATATATTCATTGCTGATCAATCATTAAAAATTACAGAGACATTCCCTAGCTAAACACAGCCCACAGTCTCGCAAAGAGACTCACAGGTCCAACCATTTTACATTAAAATCATCTCAATAAATAGGGTAGATCACCTCATCAAGTTTCCGAAGTCGGTTTAACCGCCTCGGCCAAAAATAGCCACCACTCCCACAAAATTCGGAGTTTTCTGCCATGAAAAATGGACCGTTTTTCTGCGAAAAAATGGGTCCGATCAGACGTGATTTTATCTTCAATGATGACACCTGGGAGAAAACTGAAAGAGGTTATTGTATATGGGCATGTGCTGGACAAAAAAAT
>ML822553.1:16179-34708 GCA_009831015.1 Picea engelmannii | reverse complement strand
ATGTGTAGGCGGGAGTGTGGAGGGGATAGTGGGAGGTGACGTAGGGGGATGGGGAATGAGTGGAGAGTGAGGTGGGGTAAGGTGGGAGTGACGTGAGGGGGATGGGTAGTGGAAAATGATGTAGGTAGGGGGTAGGGTAAGTGGGTAGAATTAGGATTTGTTTCATATTATATTTTTTTTTGTTTTTATTATATTATTTAATTATTATATTTTGTTTTTATTTTTTAATATGTTTTGTATTATTATATTTATTATATTTTATGTATTTTTATGTTTTATTCTTTTTGTTTTAAGTTTTGTTTTTAATGTTTTATTTCTTTTTGTCATTTTATTTTATTTATATTTAATTTTTAATTTTTTATGATTTATTTTAATTAATTTCAATCTAACTCTAATTACTAACTTAGTTACTAACCTAGGTATTAAACTTAATTAATAATTAATTAATTAATTATTAAATAGTCATTTATTTATTAGTTTAACCTAGACTAACTATATTGCTAGCATTGTTTAACCTAAGTCTGTTTGCTTATGGATAGGTGAAGGTGGCGGGATAATGGAGGTTGACAAAAGACAAGGGGGAAGAGGGCGTAGTGTGTATGAAGGACGCAGCAGGGTGATGGGGAAATGAGCGACAAGAATGGAGGGAGGAAAAGGAATCACCTGAGCCAGGACTTCGTCATCACGAGAGAAACGCTAAATCCATAGTCGAAGAATCGATTCGTCTATAATTATATGACCCAAACACTCACTAAGTCTTCATTCTATCCACCTTTATCCTTAAACCACTGGTTGAAGTGAATCAAAACCTCATTTTCTTATGCATGCTAGCCCATATTTCTATGTTAAAACATTGTTATACTGAGTTTTGTCCATTTGACCTATAGTCATTAATTTACATTCACAAACCTTTTGATGGGTACTGGGCTTATCCTCTTTCAATATGAGGGTTATTTTCAGTGCTAACACAGTGGTTAGACTGTTTCTGAAGGACCTTCTCTAATACCAATTGTTGGAATATTCACCAATACTAAGAGGGAGGTGAATCAATATTGAGCACTTTTTACCATTTTTAATCACATCATGTAAATATTAACTTGTCAACAATTTCATTCACTTATTATTGCATTTAACATATCATAAAAATATATCCATAAGCAATACCATTCAACAATCCATCACATCATACACATTGCACAAAATATTTTTATGTGGAAACCAAAATGGGAGAAAATTGTGAAATGATTTCTTATATATTCAAAAGATTACATTCATAGAAAGCACCGACTTCCAAAATTCTACAACACCAATTGGAAGGAGGCTCCAACCTGAAGGAAGCTACAACTCCCCAAATTATCGAGCTCCAGCTATAAGGAGGCTCCAACCCCCTATTTTTCTGAGCACCAACTCAAAGGAAGCTATGACTCCCTATATTCTCTAGAAACAACTGGAAAGAGGCTCCAACCCCTTAGTTTACGGGATCCCACCTAAAGAAATATATGACTCTCTAAATTCTCCAGCACCAACTAGAAGGAGGATACAACTCCCTTTCCTTTCCCCTTCCTTCCTCTTTGAAATATAAATGGAGACTTAACCTATCACTGAAACCGTCACTTATAATCAACTTGCCATTTTCACTAATAATCAACCTATCACTGTCACTGATAATCAACATGTCACTATTACTGATACTCAACTTGTCATTGTCATTGATAATCAGCCTTTCATTGTCACTTTAATCATGTAATAACCTGGTGCATAAGATCTCTATTCATCATACCTCCCTGAACTCCATCATCATCAAAATGGGTCCACTTAGAAACTGGGTCCACATGGAAATTGGGTCAATGTGGTTCTACATATAAACCCCAACATCACTTCTTAAATTTATCTCGAACACCTTTATGAGACTAGTTTCTGGATTAGTCACAAACCCTAACTTTCAATAAGTATAACTTTGTACCCATAATGAAAAAGGGTATGGAAATTGTACCCAATATTATTTGATATATTCTCTAAAATTCCTCCAAGTTTCTCTCCTTGATTCATCACTGAAAAGGAGATATAGTGAACATGGAAGACCTTCCTAGATTATGACAATCACACACATAATACTACATAATTTACTCTTTCTAATTTAATTAGTCTCATGGAATTCAGATCCTTTATTAATAATTTATGCTTGTTTTACCTAAAACACATTTTTTATACTAGTTACAGGACTAGTCAAAAGCCCTATCTTCCACAGAGTGTATATCCAAAATTACAACGAACCATAAGCTGAAATTTGTACCACAGGTACCTTGTTATGTCTTCTCACAATACTCCAATATTCACTATCTGAATCATTTTAGAAACAACGTTATAGTGAAAATGGTAAGATGGCCTTTAAAAAACATAACTTAGAACACATCATCACAACACTTCATCTTCCCTTGGAATTTCTCCCTTCTTCACTTCATCTACCCTCTAAAATCACTGCCAAGATTGTGTTGAAAGATCAAAATATTTAATTATGAAAATTAGAGGTTATTATTGTGTATTTATACTTTTCCAAGTACCTCCTTTACTTGACTTTAGGGCCAACTTGTAACTTATTTGACCATACATCGGGGATTTTATATTTAAGAGGGAATAAATTATCAACCATTAGGAATCACGTGGAGTTCCATCTACCGTTGGAAATGGAATGACGACACTATCAATCTATGGAGGCTTTGTATGCAATTACAATTTCCTTCATACTCATTTTCTCCAATCAACTTTGGGCTTCATGACCATACCTTCGGGGCTTCTTAACCATTTATCCATATTTCCTGGGATTCTTGTAGACTTTGCATCTTCTTAACCCCTTATCCATATTTCCATGGCTTCTTGTAGAATCCTTCAAAGTGTCTTCACATGAAGGCCAAGCTTAAAAATATGCCATAAGGGTACCACTTTGGAGGTTTCTTCAAATACACCCATCACTTCTAGAGGCTTATAGACTTATTCTAGGGTTGACATCACCCATTAATTCTAAGGGATTCTGAGGCTTCTATAATTATTCTAAGTTTGACATCAATGACAACCAACTTTCCAACACAACCATTAATCATAGAGATTCGATTATCTCCCACTACCTTTTTTAACACATGATCCATTTTGGGAAGAGGATAATTATCCTTCAATGAATATCTATTAAGATTCCTAAAATCAACACATAGTCTAATTTATCCATTCTTCTTTCTAACAGGTACTAAATTTGCAACCGAGGAAGAATGTCTAAGAGGAACTATGTTTTTTTAAACTAACAATTTTTTTAGTTCCTTCTCAGTAACTGGGAAAACAATCGGATTTACTTGTCTTAGTTTATTTCTGAATGTTTTAGATTGCACCTTAAGTGGAAGTCTATGTTGAATTATGATGGTATATATATATATATATATATATATATATATATGCAAACACTTCAATAAATTATTTAAATAAATTAAAATACTTTATTTTCTTATCAACAGGTAGAAGTTTGGAGAGATTGATATTTTGTGGTTCTTGTTCAGTACCAATATTATAGTCTTCAACTTCGTCAATTTGAGGATGAACAACAGGCTTAATAGCAACATCGTCTTTATCAAAAAAAAAAAATCCAGAGGAATTAATCCATTTGGAATCTGATTATTTATTAATACCATCATTTTACAATTGGCAATCATATTCTACATTTTAGGATATGAATGACTATTTTGATTAATTTGTTCATCATTTTTATCATCCTCTTAATCAATATGAGTTGTGAAAAATTTGTCAACCATTTCTAAAAAAAAATTAATCTGTTGATCATCTTCAAATACCTGCCAATGTTTAACATTATCAAGGATTAAAGGTCTATACTTCATTTCCACTTCATATTTGATATTAGGAACCTCGGGAATCCTGAAAGTACTTTCTTCCACTGCTAATGAATCAGGCTACTAATTTTATTATCAGGGAATTGCATGGATATTAAATGTTAACAAAAAAATTTCAATTAAGTCCCAAGCAAAATTTCTATATGATGCCATCCTCGGATGTTTGGCTTGATAAACCTTGTTTTCTTAACAATCAATTTTGTATCACCATAGATGATGAGATTTACAATTTTTTTTATTTTTTAGTTGTTTCTAAACCTAACACTAAAGCTTCATATTCAAAAACATTATTTGTGGAATCTATTTCAAATTGCAGTCTAAAAGAAAATGGAAACAATTTCCCAGAAGGTGAAATTAGAATTATGCTTGCTCCAACACCCTCCCATGAAGAAGCTCCATCAAAATACATTTTCCACATTCCATTTATAAACTTATCATCTTCAAAAAAAGGAGTATTTACAATTTCAGTGAAAACTTCTAGTTCATTATTTACAGATAGAATAAAACAACACAGGTCTTGATCTTTTGAATAAACAGGATAATTATTGGGATGATTGGGTTCACTTACTATGTAAGAAAGTTTAATTTCCCTATAAAGTCTCCTAGTGTCTCCACCAAAAACTGGAATAGTGGCATATTTCATGTCCATTTGTAATGAGCCACCTAATTTACTTGCCCAAGATCTAGATAAAAGAATTCCATATTTCACAGGTACATCTACCACAACTATATCCATCAAAAACACTTTTTACAAGAATTTGGGATAAATTTATTACGAGATATTTAATCATTCCTAAAAATCTAAATTTTCTTGCATCAAAGGAATATAGGTCATGGTATCATCTTGTGATTTGTAAACCCAACTTCTCATTACTATTTTAGGCATTAAATTGTGAAAAGCGCTTGAATTTAGCATGTAATTGTATAAAATATGTTCATGAAAAGTCAAGGAAATATAAAATGGTGTCATTGTTTCTCCTCTTTCCTCAATGTGAGGACTAAACATCACAGTAGATGTTTCATGTTGTAGATGTTGAAAGATTAATTGTCATTGAATTGTTGAAAGATTGGTTTTCATTGATGTCAACCCTTGAACATTAAGTTAATATGTTGCATGTGAAGGTAAAGTAGTTGTAAACATAAGTTAACAATTTACATGTTAGTTGCATGTCAAAGTAACAATAAACAAAAGTTAAAAAGTTGCATGTCAGTTGCATGTGCATGCTAGTTGCATGCGATCCTCATTAAAACACATAGAAGAGTCAATTGGAAAATTAATTCTGAGAATACAGGTTGGAGATCCGAGGTAGTGAGTCGAAGGTAGAGAAATCCAGTGAAGTAAGAAGTTTGTAGGAGACGAGTGCACAGAGAATAAGTTACAGACATAGGTTTTTTGAGAAAATCTATGGATTTTAGGAGGAAAAGTGCATAGATCTATGGGATGTCGTGAGGAAAAACATGAATACCCACAAGAAAATAGTGTATAGGGTTGTGGACCTATGAGGAAAAATTGTTGAAGATCAGGGATCTAAAACGCAGGTCAGCAACAGGCTGAAGGTATGCCTTCCTATGTGTTTTAGGGTGAGTATTCTGAAGAAATCAAGAATAGGTATGTCTTAGTGATTCATAAGAATTTGTTTTAGATAAATCTATTGTGAATCCTTGTATGAGGTATGTGTGGTTGCAGTCTTGATGTGATATCGATATCAGTAGCAGCAATAGAGGTATCAGAAACATCAACAACAACGGGTTATCAGTTTCAGTGACAGAGGTAGCGACATATTGGTCTACATTTATATTTCAAGGTGGTTGGACGGGGAAAGGAAAGGGTGTTGTAGCCTCCTTCTGGTTGGATCCAGTAAATTAGGGAGTTGGAGATTCCTTCAGGTTGCAGCATGTAAATAGGGGTTTGGATCCTCCTTCCAATTATAGATGGAGAAATATGAATTTGGTGCTTTGTTATAACAAGATTTGCCTCACCTTATGAAAATTTGCTTAGAAGGCCTTTTTCCATTTCCCTATGCAGACTTGAAGTACCTTTTTGCAAATCCCAAAGACAAAAACAATATTTTTCCACATATACTCACCCTAACTACTATACAACATGTGTATATACAGGTTGTACCACTACAGCCCGCGTACATCGGGTTTTGTGCCCAAAATTAAAAAATAGTGCCGAGTTTCCATGTCACGTCACTGGATCCATGATCCTTGACCTTCCATATACTGGAAAAGTTTTGAATCAACCCTTCATTTTAACTTGAAGGTTATAAATGGGCCATATCAAAGATATGGAAAAGAGGAGAAGAATTCAACTTTGAGAGCACACTTCATATTGAGTCTGCATCCCTTTGTCCTTTCAAGTCTGAACACATTATTCATCCCCCAAGCTCTTCCCTAGTTGATTAAGAACCTCATTGTATCTCTTATATGAGCTTGCCTTTGGTGGAGGATTGAAGTGGTGGAGGCCCAACTAGAAGGGACTTAGTTTCTCGGTTTCGAACCATGCCGACATGGAAGTTTGTAATTCATTCACTTATGTTGATTACATTTTAATAGAAATACTATTTTCTCATCCAATTAATATCGTGCAAATATTTGAATTGTTATTCCACAGGAATATTTGTTATGAATGTTGATGGATTATGTTATTGAATGTGCTAACATTATCTATTATCACCATATGCTTGCATTTCTTGGTTGTTGAGGAAACGTTGGAGGTGTATTTCTTTGAGTCAAGTGCTCAATGATGGATTTCATCAAACGTCTGGATGAGGTAGGCTCTTTATCTTGTCTCATTAGCATATTTTTTTATATAGCATATCTGATATTAGAGTTGATTTCTACAGTCATTTCTATTTGTTGTGGTTTAACCCTAGCCATAGAGAGATTTTCCTCGTAACAGAATTGGTGACCATACTAGGGATTGAATCTTCTTTTCAGGGTTTGGAGTGTTTTTCTCCTTTGATTGCTCTCGTTTATATTGAGTTTCTTACCATTTGACTACTTGACAACCTCTGTTCATTCTGAGTTTGAGTTTCTTAGCCTTATCCTTAGCGTGGCAGTGTTTTAACACATATACGCGGGTTTTTACCTAACAGTTGCATACATACACATGTTGTCCTTCTGCAAGAGGCATATATACGTGGCTTTCTCTTGAACAATCGCGTACATCATCCATTTTTTCTTTGTTTCTAAGTTTGATGTTCGTTGGGTAAGTTTTGATGGTTGTTGAGTCTTCTTGGGTCTCTTTTATGACTATTAATCGTCTATGGAATGATAGGAAACCTTTCTTTGGTTGAATTTCCAGGTGGTGCCTTTCTCATCATCCTTTTCATTTGATTGTCCTTGCATATTGGGTTGGGTGTTTTCTTCTTGATATCCTACTTGGCTTGTCTTTGTTTACATACAGTACAATTTTTAGAATTTTTATATCAAGTTGATGTTCAGTCCTTGCATTTTCATTCTTTTATATTGAAAATACACAAATATTAAGCATTTTGCATTGTTGGCATTTGATATTTTTTCGGTCCTTATCATTGATCTTAGTACATGTATAGAAAGATTGCATCTTATTTGGAATTGCATAACTAAATTGAAAATTGCATTTTGAAAATCTTATCATTTATTGAGAATTGAAGTTAGGACTTTTCATTTTATACATATTCATTTATTTTACTTGTTGAGTCATAAAATCATTAGTTTCATGACTGCACCTTTTTTGAGTAAGAAAGGCCACTAAAAGCAACGTTGATAATTTAAAATTGATTAGAAATGATTTTATTTTCTAGGGTGCACAAACTAGCTTAGGATTTAGAGCCTTGGAATAGGATTTTGTGAGTTAAATTCTCCAAGGCTATTAAATCAACATATGTGTATGACTAAGGGAGTGGTGAAATCCATTGTATAATTGGTGACGTCAGGAGGCTACGCTTACACTAGAGTTAAGCACGAGGTCGCGTGAGGTTGGTTGAGGGGATATCCCCCCAATACCTTCTTAGCGTCAGATATATTTCTAGGGATCTATTCATATATGAGGATCTTGTTAGTAAGTTTACCTCTGTGAGAAGCAGTGCTTTCTAGGTTTCGGGATTTGTTACCATGCCCATATGGTAGACCTGACTTACGACTATTCTCTTGCACATCAGTTATATTGTGGTTTCTTAGTTGCTTGACATAGGTACCACATAGGTTACTTGCAGGGGTTATTCTGTAGGTACCCTGGGTCAGATAAGGGTCGGACAACACACAACCTTTATGGAGTATTACTTCTCTGGGGGGATCTGACCGACTAGTTGTTAAGCCCATGAGGGACCTTATAACTGATTTTGATACCTCCAATCTTTTGCAGGTAGTCTCCGGCCCCTCTTGGGTGAGGCATATCTACTTTACGGAGGGAGGCCCCTTTCATCCACTTTATCATGTTTGTGTCCATATTGTCCTTTTGTTTATTTTATTTTGGTGTGCTCTTTGATTACTAGTTGGCCTTAGGATTTGTTTTTTATATCTCGATTATTGAGTCATTGTGGAGCTAGACCAGCTTCCCTGCAGGTCTCGCCGCTTGTTACAGTTACCACTACATTTTGAGTCTTTGCCTTTTAAAAGGAGTAAAGTTATCAAACGTGGTACACACACCTCCACTTACCAAACTTGTGATCATACAAGGATGAGTACTGAATCAAGTCAGAAAGATGTGGGGATTCCTTTGACTCCCATACCTACTATAGTTAACGGTACCCCTTCGACACCTTCAATCACAATGGTTGTAGTGCCAGAGGTCCCTATCATGACTCCTTCCTGTCCTATAGTGAATACTCAACCTATAGCCATGAACCATTTTGGGTCCCTTTGTCACTCATTGGGCTACAATATTCAGTCCATCCCTATGGCCTTTAGCCCTTTTTCTTATGGTATGTCAAATTTCACATCACAATTTTCATCCTCCATCCCAGTGTCTAGTCCAAATACTAGTATTGGACTAGGGGGAATGGATCCTCCACATACTCCATTCTTCTTTGGTGGTGATCAAGTCGCACAAACGAATCTTATAGTTGTAGGCCTTCCTCCTATTAACCATGTGTGTAATCCTATTCCTAATGCTTCTCGATGGAGTAACCAACCTAGTGGACAAGCTACTGCTTACGGTCCGTCCTTTACCCCCACCTCCTCTATATCGATTCTGGCCAACACGTTTGGTATGAAGAATCCACCTTTATCCTTTAGATTCACACCCGAAGGAGGTCAGTTTCATACCTTGGGAAACCCCCAACCTAGATCTACTCCAGCTGGGGGCAGTTTTTACAACCCTCATCAAAACATTCCTACTGGAATGGTGCCCAACCAACCCCTCATGAATCAATTTGGAGGAGGGTATTACAATTCCGGACAGGGCCATGGTGCTTACTAGAACCCTGGATGGTCTATGATTCCCCAACAACAATATTTCCAGGAAGCTTGGGGCCAAATTCCGCAAACCCGTCTCCCTTTTGTGGCCATGCTCAATCTGCCATACTTGTCTAAGTTAATGAATGATCCTGTGTGTCATGATCCGACATGGCCCCCCGTTCCCACCAAACTTTCTTCAGATATTCCAAAATTCGAAGGCAAGAGTGGTGAAGATCTTGGTGATCACGTCACTACTTTTCACCTTTGGTGCTCTTCGGATTCCCTTAACAATGATTCTATTCAGTTAAGATTGTTTCAACACACCCTCATGGGGGTCACCGCGAAATGGTATATCGAGCTACCAAGGGGGACATACAAAACCTTTAATCAAATGATTTTATTATTCCTCAACCATCTCCAATTGTCAATTCGTTACAATGTTGGCTTAGAACTTATGTCGACCTTACGTTAGGACAAAGCCACCCATATCTCAGATCACATCTAGGAGTGGCATAGACGGAAGAGGTTGATCAATACCTGCTTACCCCCATAATTCCTGCTAGAATGGTTTCTTAAATCTCTACAGCCTTATATTTCGAAGGATATTTCTACATCCAGGGTTACATCTGAGGAAGAAGCGGTTTTTAAAGCCCAGCAGTTAGATCTTATATATGCTCAGTCTGGGATGTTATACGAGATTCTTCCAGACGCACCGAGGTCAAACTATGACCTTAGACAAAAGCTCGGGCCTCATGTCGATGGCATTGTAGGCTCTGCCAATGTGAAATCTGCAGACTCGGTGACAAGTCATTTGAAAGAGTTGTCTCTAAGCTAGTCTATAGGAGGGCCAGATGCGTTTATGTCCTCCACTCCCACTCGGATGGAGGATGTACATTTTGTGTAATCATCGACCAACCCGAATGGTAACCAACAATCAGGAGGGAATAAAAAGAAAGGACGTAGTAATAATCGTAGGGGTGGGAAGAATAATAATAAACCCAAGGACAACGATAATAATGAGAAGTTGAATAATAATGTGGGTGAAGGAAAGAAAGAAAGGCAGAAGGTGAAGTTTCCCTGTAAGCTTTGTATAAACAATCACCTTACCCACTTATGCCCCAAACTTGCGAAAGTTGTGAGGCTTTTATCTCTACCGTTCGTCGTGTTGACTAATCATTTTCCACATAATAAACACATGGCCTCGAGCTCCTCAAATGCCGGAAATGTGGTGATTGGCATTCAAAACCCACTGACGCAAGACGGTAACTGTTTATGCATCAATATGGTTAAATCTGAGGTTAATGTAGCCACTCGATCTCACGATTACAGTTCTCCATAGACTCTACCTGGTATAGAGTCTCCCCCTCCTCTAGAGACGCCCTTACAAGTCGAAAAACTAGATCCCCCGCCTCGTATTCCAAAAGGAGTACACAAGCACTCTACCCACAATCCTAATGCCAAAGCCACCCAAAATTACTCTATTATTGATTATCTGGGTCAAACCCCTTGTGCGATGTCAGATCTGGAGGTACTCCAGACATGTCCCTCACAAAGGAATGTCTTTCTATATGCATTAGGATATCTAGACCCTTGTGGCTCTCAAGTTATCTAGTTTGACGTCACAGATGTGAAGCCTCACTTTCCTTACCATGTGGCATTCCAAATCCACATGGGTTACTCAAAGTATACCATCAAACATTTTGTTGTTAATGAAGGTGCTGCAACATGTGTGATGTCCCTGGTCTGTTGTGTTAGCTCTCCAAGAATCACCCCCACAAATAGGAGTAAGCTTGGTAACATACAACTTGATTTAACTTAGGTTTAAAATCAGGGATCAACAAGACTTTAAAGAAAGAAAAAGATAACAAAGGTCATTGCAAATCAGTCATGGACCATTGGGCAATGGAGTCATAAGTATTTTGCTCATTGAATGCATTGAAACTTCCTATAAGACAAAGGATTTGTTTAATGATGAAGGGAAGAATAAAAGATTTAACATAAAGATGAAAATTTACTAAGCAAAGATCCTCTCTACAAAGAGAATTTAGATGTGTCTGAATAGTAAACAATGAAAGATGGGAAAGTTTACAGCAGATCTTATGTTGCCTCAGGAATCCATAAATCAAAGATGCTATATTCAAACAAGAAGAAGAACATAATAGAAAACATAGAAGACACTCTAATAAAATAGCTCTGATGAATCTTCAATAACATCCTAGATTACAGCCCCCTGCCCCTCCCCCTCAGGCTTACAAACTAATATATGCAGTCCTTTGTGCTTCTAAATCTCTCTCGGGTCTTCCTAAAATTGAACCTCTTCTATTACAAATGACAGAATTTGTATGTAATTACATCAACAAAAATTGTTGCTAATTTTTAAAAACAGAAATTATCTATGAACTAAAAATAGAAACCATCTCGAACTAATTGCAAGAAAGTTTCTTTTGTCAATAATCCTCAAATCTACATGCATCTTCGACTGCCATTCACTCCTGCCAGGTGTTTTGTCCTCCAACTGACTTTGTGTGCTGGAAATCAAGGCTCGATTAGCTGCTAATTCAATGCCTGGAAATATGCAATCTGAAGTCATCTTATCAGTTATTCTTCCACCTGTGTTTTCCTTCCTTGAAATGTTGAAAATGATCCTTTTAAATGATGACTCGATACCTGAGGATCTAGAAGGATTTGATATGCTCAATGAAGAGATTGAATACTCATCTTGATTGCTGATTCGATACTTCAATAGTTACCACAAAATCTGAGGATGATTTGTAACCCTGAGATATATCCTCCCATCAATGTGTTGAAAGGTAAAATGGTGCTCGAGAGTGATTAATTAAACTTCACTTATCTCAAGTCTATAATGCCAGGTGTGCATTGTTTCCAAATCTGCTTCTTTAGGCTGCTAGCTGCCATCAACTGTCGATTATGGAATGTGAGCCTAGAAATAGATCCCTTGTGAGATTTATTCCTAAATATGGGTTGTTTTCCTTGATTTGTTGAGCCTTTACTGCTGTCAAAATATCAGTAAGTTAGAGTCCACTATTTTCTACAAGAACCATTGGTCGAGCATCCAACTCTTCATATTTTCGATCTTCCATGTAATCCAAGAAATTTCCACAGATCCTATGTAGTTGTGTCCAAGTTGTCGAGATTCCATTCTCTGGGAGTGAATGGAATCTCTACAGTAACCAACCTACTTAGAACAACATCCAAGTCTACCAATGTTGTTAAAACCTCAACATCATGAAGGGAAACTTGAGGTTCCTGAGAAAAGATATCATCATTTACAACAATATATGCACAACCATCATAATAAAGGTGACCCCAATCACAGCCTTGTTGATTGTTGTATATATACACACCCTCGAATTTACAAGTGCCACTTTGAATTAGCTCTAGGCATGTATCCTTATTCCAAAGTTGGTGATGACTTGCACTTTCATTTGTAAATACTTCCATTCCGCTCAAAGCAAGACCAATATGAGGGGCGTTTGGTGTGAAAAGTTATTCACAATATTCAGCAGCAATATTTGTGACAGTAAACGAAAGATATTCGTCCCCAAAAGGCACTGCTTTTTGTGAAGTTGCATCTGCAATAATGGAAGGAAGATGATAGTCCATAAGTTGATAATGATGCTTCCAAGCAGAAAACCATCGCAATTCCCTGTAATATCCATCGTTGGCAACGCATAACTTTGGACGAATCAGAATTATCTTTTGATTTAGGCAAAAGACCTGGCAATTATAACGAACGCCAGATCATTCTACTGGCATACCAATGTTGCAAAGTATGCTTTCAGTCAAGGCTTCTGCCAAAATATCCTTCAGGCATTCCCACGTGTGAGTTATGGTATCTGGTTCTAAAACATGATCCTCGATTCTGGCTTCAATTGATATCTGTGCATCCTCTGTTACCATGCGACCTGCAAAAAAAACCTTACACCTGGGCGGATGCGTTGTTGACTTAAACTGAGGAAGATCCCTTTTCTATGCAAGTTGCTTAAACTCTTCATCAATGGATGACTTGGAACCTTCCGGATGCGTGGTATTACTTCTGGCCAGCGTCCATTTAGACACTTGGAAATTGACCGAAGACAACCAGACATCAAATCTTCTTTCTAGCGATGACACCTGCGTTTTGATGTTTTATGTTTTAGGATATATCCCACATTGGGGTTGTGAACATACTTCATGGTATATATATACATCAATGTTATAKATGTCYTTGAATGYGTTTAGCAATGTAAAATCCTTCTRTGGGCTCATTTTCCATGTGCCTTGGCGCTTGGTCTAGACTTTGGTGAATTGTGTTGTTGTTGGGTGCTTAGATRATAGCTCGAAGACTTGTCTTTAGTGCTTGGTCGACTTGATAATTGGATATTGGGYCTAATAATTTTGGTCATTTTTTTTAATCTTTTTAAACAAAAAGAAGCAAACCTTGAATAAAACCTGAGAAGCCAAATAAAACCCAGTGTTTTCCATAAAGTCAAAGTTGGCTTAAAAACCAATCTTTATTTGTTTTTTCTAAAATAATTAATAAAATTATGGACTCAAGTAGTTAAGGCCAATTTACATTTTCAAGTAAAATAAATAGAGCTATAGGTTTGACCTAGATTTAATCATAGCCATAACCCAGATTTTAGGAGGATAAGAAAAGGTTTTGGAACGTAGATCAGAGGACAAAGATTAYGGGATTTTTGTCAAAAATGATCAGTGTGAAAGCTTGTCAAGGCTTGATGGGAGATTTAGAGGCTATGACAATTGGCTAAAGACCTAGGGAATGGGAAAATCTAGCACAAATTTGATGAAGGCGCTAAAATTTTAGTGGTATGTTTTGAGCGCTAACATGTTCGAAAGCCCTCGACTCTCCAACCCTTTCTCAGTCTCTGACCATGTTGACTACTTTTGACGGTCGTTCCTTCCACCCTCATGGTATTCTTCTTGCCTTTTCTGTCCAGTTAGGTGGGAATAGGGTAGATGTGGATGTCAAGGTGGTTCATGCGCCCCTCGACTATAACTTGTTACTAGGATGCAATTGGACTTATGCTATGACTGCAATCGTATCGTCTTTCTTTTGCTCTCTTTGCTTTCCTCACGATGGGAAGATCATGACGATCGACCAATTGTTCTTTACGTATGCTATCCCCAATGCATTTGTTGGATTGTCTATCCCTGTGATTGACAATTCTCAGCCGACAAGTGAGAATATCGGTGTCAAAATGTATTCATCCCTTATGGGCACCTTCGACTTCATGGCGTCGATTCATCATATATACGCCATGTCCAGCAGGTCCTCTTCGTCAGGGAGATCCGTTCCTTTCTGCACTTCATATTTTAACGATCCTTGGACCCTACCTTCCTCGACTGTGTCTTGTGAAGATCAATCACATACTAGAATGTCCATGCCACTATTGGTAACAGAGATAGCGTATCAAGTTGTTCTTGACTCTTCCATCCATCCAGATCTCGTTACCTCGTAGACAGACGAGGAGGATCTTGTTCTAGAGCCTGTGTGGGCCACTTCATCGTCTTGTTCACATGACTTCCTCAATGAGACTTTACCTTCGGATGAAGCCATCATAGAGGCAATGAATGGTGCTGACAAGCTATGGGATGATATGCATCATCACTCTTATTTTATCCCAGAGCTTGCAAGAATCGAACAATATGATTTTAGATATACCTTGAGAGAGATAGTCGGTCACGTCACAGCTCCACTTGATACGAACGACATTTATGCCAAAGGAAACATGGCGAGTGTCTCCCCTACCATCACGATCGATATCTCTCGTATCCCTAGCAAGGTTGAAAATGTATACATCGGTGTAGATTGTTTGCCGGAAGAAATTATGATCTACATCGAGCTCTTCAAAGAATTCCATGATGTATTCACTTGGTCATATGAAGAGACGCCAGGAATCGACCATCTAATTGTCGAACATGAGATTAAAACCTACCCAGATGCCAAACCTGTTCAACAATGACTTAGAGCTGTCAATCCTAGGAAGGCGCCTACTATTAAGGCAGAGGTAGAAAAACTACTTAATGTTGGCTTTATCTACCCAGTTCTCTTGACTGAATGGGTATCCATTCCCATTCCTGTGAATAAAAAGTAATGAACCATCTGCGTATGCATGGATTTTTGTGACCTGAATAAATGTTGTGCCAAAGGCAACTTCCCAACACCCTTCATCGATCAGATTTTCAACAAATGTGCGGGAAGCAAAGTTTTTTCTTTCATGTACGGACTTTCAGGGTATAACCAAAGTTAGATTAAACCTGATGACCAACATAAGACAACATTTATTTTTCCCTTGAGGTAATTTCACATACCAGAAGATGCCTTTCGGCCTTAAGAACATCAAAGCAACCTTCCAACGAGCTATAACTTTCACTTTTCACGATCTCAAGCACATAGTCGAAGCCTATCTCAACAATCTTGTTGCTCACTCCTGTAAAAGAGTGGATCACCCTAAACACCTTCAAATAGTTTTTGAAATATGTCGCCATTATCACATCTATTTGAGCCTTCATAAATGCATCTTTTGTGTTAGGTCAGGTCGACTTCTAGTATTTTTAGTCTCTGAGAATGGAATCATGGTAGATCCATTAAAGGTTGAGGCAATACTTCAATTGCCTCCCCCCCACACTATTTGTCAACTTCAAGGTTTACTGGGGAAAGATAACTTTTTGCGACAGTTTATAGTGAACTATGTCAATAGTACCAAGGGTTTAATGTGTCTCCTAAAGATGGACACTCCTTTTATCTGGGATGAGTGAGCCCAGGAATCCTTCGATGCTTTGAGGAAATCCTTGGTATCAACGCCTTTGCTAAAGTCTCCAGACTACGGTAGATATTACTTGCTTTATGTCAGCGCGCCCGAAGAGACGATTGGTATGGTGTTGGTCCAAGAGGATGACGAACTCCGTGAGCACGTCATTTACTATCTTAGTCAAAACTTAGTCAGCCCTGAACTCAAATATTTTCATGTTGAAAAGTTAGCTTTGGATGTTGTTCATGCAGTCCAATGATTACGACACTATATATTGCTTTGCAAAACTATTGTGGTTTTCGATGTCAATCCATTTCAATATGTACTTACTAGGCGTATCATAGAAGGAATGTACAATAAATGGATTTTCATTCTACAAGAATTCGATCTCGATTTTGCTTCTATGAAGTCCAAAAAGTCACTAGTTTTTGCAGAGTTAATATCTGACTTCCCTCAGTTAGATGAGGATGTTATTCATGTTGATTCATTTGCAGATGAACACATTTTCCTTGTCTCATCATCGGACCCCTAGTATGGAGATATTGTTGCCTATCTTCAAACTTTTAAGTTCCCTCAGCATCTCTCGTGAGATGACCAACTACGTATACGATACCAAGCTAAGAACTACCTTATGATCGGTGACACTCTGTATCGTCGAGGAGTAGACATTATACTGCGTCGTTGTTTGAATCACAAAGAAGCTAAGTATGTTCTAAACAACTGCCACTGTGGGGCTTGTGGTGGTCATCTATCCAAGCTTGCAACAACCCAAAAAAATTTGCGAGTTGGTTATTTTTAAAGATTTCATCGAAGAAGTTAAGAAGTGTCACCCCTACCAAGTGTTCACTTGGAAAATGTGCTTGCATCCAATCCCTCTCCATCCATTCATTATCGTCGGTCCCTTCACCAAGTGCGGGGTGGATTTTGTGGATTGCAACCCAACTTTGGCTAGGGGGCATCAACACATTATCATGGTCATAGACTACTTTACTAAGTTGGATGAAGCCATGCCTACAGTGAAATCCGATGGTAAGAATGTTGCCTTCTTCGTATTCAATCAAATTATATCCAGATTTGGAATCCCGAGTGAGATTGTCATTGATCATGGCAGTCACTTTCAGAATGAAATTTTGAAAGAACTAGCATCAAAATTGGGTTTTAGGCATGGTCATTCCTCCCCTTACTATCTCCAGGAAAATGGACAAATAGAGGTCGTGAACAAGTCTCTCAAGACCATTTTGCAAAAAACTGTTAGCCAAAGCAAATATGACTGGCATATCATGCTTTATCCAACACTTTGAGCATACCAAACCTTGGTTAAGACTTCCATTGGTTTTTCACTTTTCTAGTTAGTGCACGGTGTGGAGTCAATCTTACCTATTTAATGTGAAATCCCTTCTCTTAGATTGGTAGTTGCGCTCCTACCTGGCACTTCCGATCTCGAACAATGCCTCATACACCTAGATATTCTAGATGAGTAGCATTGAGACGCCTCCACAACTATCGAAGCGAATAAAAGACATGTCAAGATCCAATATGATAAGTCTGTCTGTCCTTAATAGTATGTTGAGGGTGACTTGGTCCTTCTATATGATTAAGCCAAAGAACCACTAGGGGAAGGAAAGTTCAAACCCATGTGGCATGGTCCCTATATCGTGTGATGTGTATTAGAGAAATGAGCCTATGAATTAGAAGATTATGAAGGGAACATGCTAGCCGAGCCCATGAATGGGCTCTATTTGAAAATATATTACGCTTGAGACCCAATCTTGGGCATAACTCTTTGTATAATAATGTATTTTAGTGTATATATCTTTTCCTTTTGTTTTGATCTTCAGCTTGCTTATCAAGTTTTCCCTCGGTTGTCAGATGTCAACGAAGTCTTCGGTCTACTTAGGATTCATAGACAGGGCTAGTCATCATACACAAAACTTGTCTTCCACCCCTTGGGTTGTTTACTCACCCGAGGGTCTACTGGTGTCTTCAGGTGGCATTTTCCTAGGGCCATCCACAAATAATGTGGCCGAATATAGAGTCATTATAGAACTTTTTCACGATGCCATATCACATGGTATTCACTCTTTAGAAGTTTGTCTGGACTCCCAGTTAGTAGTATGTTAGTTGAATGACAGTTACTGTCTGTGAGAACCTACTCTACTCCGACGATTCTTACATGTACGAATTTTAAAATGACATTTTGATCTGATTACTTATCATCACATACCTATAAGTTCTAATTATGTATCTGATGCATATCCTAATTTTGTTTTAGATTAGAATTTGTTACATAACTAAAGCAAAGAAAACACTTCCATCAATGTACACATTGTAACATAAGTAAAGTCGAAGATCAATGTTTTTGTATATATTTCATCTCTCAAAAAATATGATGTTATAGTACAAAATTGGGGCTAACACCCTCAAAAATACATATATAGTCGATCATACAATAATCATGACATCTACGCATGTGGCATC
>ML822553.1:0-16079 GCA_009831015.1 Picea engelmannii | reverse complement strand
TCTGGTTGATTATACAACATCCTGTCGGATGCTCCACGATCAATAATGGATAAAACTAGACAGAGAGTTGGACCACATGCTGATGGTATTGTTGGTTCAGCCCAAACCAAGCCCGCTGAGCAATTGACAAAACAATTGCAACAGTTATCTATACAACACTCAGCAGCCAGTCAGACTACTGCTTTGGCTGCTCCTCCTACCCAAACGTCGGAAGTACACTCCATGCAAACGACTAACCCCAAGGCCACCCAGCAGCCTGAAGGGAAGAAAAAACAACACAAGAAGGGTAAGGGGGATAAAAAACCCACTGATAATGCTGGCAAGGGCACCACAGAAAAACGAAAGGCGAGGTATCCGTGCAAATTGTGTGCGGAAGACCACCCGACCCATCTGTGTCCTCGACTTGCAGAGGCCCAAAAGTTTTTCACACAGCAACCACAAGCCATGTTGACTAATCCCTTTCAGCATGGGAAAAATTTAACTCAAGCCTCTACAAGTGCCGAAGGGGGCAGCCAGGAAACCTGCCCTCCTCCAAATAATTCCTCTTTCGAGAACATATATATGGTTAGGGGTGATTCTTTAATAACGACTCGAGTGCACGACTATAGTAAACTAAGCGCCTTTGAGAAGGGAAAATAAGCCGAACTCCCATCTCTTCCTCTACAGATTGAGAAGACGTTGGGAGAAACGATGACATGCATTCCAAAGGGTGCATTTAAGAAAGCTTCTCAAAATCCAAACGCAAGGGCCGCCCAGAATTACTCTGTGGTGGAAGATTTATCCCAAACCCCTTGTGCTATGTCCACTTTGGAGGTCCTCCAAAGTTGCCCTGTTCAAAGAAAAGACTTGTTGACTGCTTTAGGCTCTACGGAGATTTGTAACCCGGGTACCATCATGTTAGATACGAATTACTTAAAACCCCGTCTACCTTACCACGTAGCATTTCAGATAGTAGTGGCTCATCCCACGAAAAATTTTACACGCAATATCTTTCGCATGGTGGTTGACAAGGGTGCCTCGACATGCATTATGTTATTAGCATGCTGGAAAGCCATTGGTCAACCTGAGTTGTCTCCATCACCTACTCTCCTCACTGCGTTCAACGGTCGTTCTTTCCGACCACATGGCATCATTCCTTCTTTCCCTGTGTAGTTAGGAGGGAAGACTGTGTGTGTCAAGGTAGAGGTAGTCGATGCTTCCCTCGACTATAACCTCTTGTTAGGTAAGAGTTGGACTTATTCTATGCAAGCTGTGGTCGCTACAGTTTTTTGAGTCTTGTTGTTTCCACACGAAGGTCGGATAGTGACCATCGATCAATTGTCCTTCTCTAGACCTGACCCAGCTTTGGGGGCATCCACAGTTCCCATGATTGATAATCCTCAAGCCTGTTTCGTTAACGTAGGAGTTGGTTTGTGCCCATATTTGATGGGTACTTTCGATTACCCACCTCCTCATGGCGATGTTAAGTTTATATCAACTCACCACAAGGCTGAGATTTTTCACGTCTCGTCATTCCGCACGACTTATTTTCAGGATCCATGGATTCTTCCTTCCCCATCAGCCACGATGGATGAGAAATGGAACTCTAGCATGTCCATGCCCTTGTTGGTTGCTGAAGTAGTGTACTCTTTAGTCCAGCAAGCTTCAGCTAACCCTGATCCGACTCCCGCACAAGAGTTGGATCCACTTCCAGAGCCCATTTGGGCTCAGGATTCTCTTTCTACCATCGATTCGTTAGAATTAGTCTTGCCTTCCTACAAAGCAGTAATCGAAGCAATTACTAGTCCGGACAAACCTTGGGAAGATCTTCATCACAGATCATATTTCCTCCCAAATTTAAGCCGAATCAAAGTAGGAGAATTCACCGTGACTATGACTGGAGATAGGTCTTGTCATACTAATCCCTTAGCTACACACAAGATCTATGTTGAGGGTAATATGAAAACCATTGCTGAAATGATACCTATCAATATCTCCAGAACCCCTGGCGTCATACACAATGTTTTCGTCGGAGCATATAGCTCCCCCGAGGAGATGCCAGGCATCGACCCACAAAGAGTCTATCATGAGATAACTTTGTTGTTTTCCAAGCTTGCTTTGAGATATGAAAGCAACATCCGGTGAGAATACATTTATGCTTTTCGATCTCGTCTGGATTAACTAAGAAAAGTAACTATTATGGAGTCTTCTTTAAGCCCTTTTCAGACTCCTTAAAGATGAAAAGATTGTCGAGTGACTTTGTTTCTTCACACTCGTTAAATTGGTCTAGAAGAACGTTCCTTAAACGGGTCTCCTTTTAAGCCCTTTTCAGACCCTCTAAACGTGAAAAGATTGTCGAGCGATCTTGTGGCCTTTCACACTCGTTAAACTGAAATTTGAAGTCATGTCTTTCCGGCAGTAGTTTACCCCTTTTTCGGTCTGGACGGTCAACTGTACAAACAAAGGAATACTCTATTGAATTACCATTCTTTAGAAGAGTATCCTCAGGTATAATTTTATTCCTTTTTCGGGCTTGAGGGACTAAATTTACGAAAAAGAAAACCCCATGGAG
This sequence comes from Picea engelmannii, assembly GCA_009831015.1. Taxonomy (NCBI): domain Eukaryota; kingdom Viridiplantae; phylum Streptophyta; class Pinopsida; order Pinales; family Pinaceae; genus Picea; species Picea engelmannii. Next base: position 13,528 of record ML822553.1, on the reverse strand, counting down.
TCCATAGTTAAGCTCTTTTCAGACTCCCTAAAATTGAAAAGATCGTCGAGTGACCTTATTCTTTCACACTCATTAAAATGGTCCAGAAGAACATTCCTGACGGAGTCTATAGTTAAGATTTTTTCAGACTCCTTAAAAGTAAAAAAATCGCCGAGTGATCTTGTCCTTGTCACACTCGTTAAAATGGTTTTGAAATGACGTCTAATCGGTGCTAGTTTACCCCTTTTTCGAACCGATTAGACTATTGTCGAAAAAGGTACCCCAATGGAGTTTCCTTTTATGCTTTTTCAGACTCTCTAAATATAAAAAACACCGAGCTTACCTTCTCTAGGCTCATTAAACTTACATCAAAGGATGTTACCATTGTGTGTTCTATTAACCGCATTTTCATCCTTTACCCATCATCCTAGTAACAGTTTGCCTTTGCGTCTTAACACCTTTGGCCACTGGAGGATTTTTCCCGAGTATCATTTCCTTAGAACATCAGTCTTGTCCTTGTTCCTTGATCTTGTATGTTTGTTGTACTCATTCCTCCATTGTAACGTAATACTCCTTTATTGTTTTTCACAATCATCAAAAAGAACAAAAAAAATCAAATATACCCCAAAAAGAGGATGGGAAAAGTATTTTCTTTATTGGTAGCATCATGAGTCGCCCTTGGATAAAGCATATCTATCTGTTTGATTCATCAGACTATGGGATGTAGTATGACCTTAGGAATCTTTGCTCGTTATAGAGAGTTGTGTCCTCCACCGTTTGGTTACTCTTCCAAACATATGGAGAGTTTGTGTTGCCTCCTGCTTCGTAGACTTATGATTAACAGATATGTTTCCTGAGTCTTATCACTTGTCATGCTATTATCCAAAGGAATTTTTTCACTAAGATTGATTCGGCCCCTCTGCAATATGTCTCTTGTCCGCATACCTGGCCATCATGAACGTCCAATCAAGTCTTTGTTCGAAATCACTGAAGCCTTTAGTCTGATCATCAAGATTATCAAGTCAATAACCGACGAGCCGTCGAAGACCTCTGGGTAGTGCAGTTGTACACTCATATTACACTCCTACCCGAGTTTTATAAGATTTTGAAGTTGTTGCTCTAGCTCTGAAGTATATCCATCAGGCCGAATTAGCTTCTGGGAGATGGATACTTTATATGTATATCTTTCTGATTTCGAGATGTAGCTCCGCTGTGTATTATTCGCAGCTACTCTTCATAGTTGTTTGACATGGATCTACAATGTATTTGATTGGTAGCCATGGTTCTATTTTATCCCGATCATGGGTATGCCCGCCTCGGTGAGACATTTGATATTTTTTGCAGACGACACCTCCTGATTCCTGATTCCTGGGCTCACTCATTCAGCATATCAGTACAGATTGGTAAAGAATTGGTAATGTATTTCGGCCATCATATGTTGTTCTGAACTCACACATTAGGGGGCATCTGTTATAACCCTAAATTGCACCACACATGCTTACCTGGCATCAAGCCAACTCATATCCCTTCCTTGCCAAAGCCATGCTGAATAAACTCTTGAAAATCCTCTTAAATCAAGTAAAACGCGCCCTAAACTACTACTGCATGCGTTGGAACGCTGGCAGGCCTACTACTTCACGTGTTGGAATGCTAGCTGGCCTACTACAGCTCGCGTTTACCTAACAAAGCACAAAAATGGGAAAGTTTCCGACGTGACAAAAAGCTATGGGTCAGTTAACTAAAACTCTCGGCCATGCATGGCCGAGAGTTCATCCAAAACCCTAGCTCCTTTTACCTATAAAAGAAGGGGTAGGGGTACTATTTGGAAGGAGGAAAAAGATAGCAAAGAAACTCTGCCCAATTGTCGAATCCATTTGTCCCAATCCTTTAGCCTTTCCTCAAGCCTAAGAAGAATTCAAGCAAAGTAGTTGGAGGAAAAAGAAGAGGAGGAGCCCAGGATTAGGATCAAGGAACGGTGGCCGATCTCTATCATCATTGTAAGTTGATTCATCTTGAGATTAATAAAAGAATACTTTTCCCATCCCAATGCATGAGTTGTATGTGATTTTTGTAATTTATGCTTAATTTCTAACCCTTAAGTAGAAAAATAACATGCATGTGTAGTGTTTCTATCTTGATTGCAGGTTAACTTTGGAAGGAGCAGCGTAAGCAAGCAGACAAAGAGCAACAGAGGATCTACACCAAACATGAGTAAAAAGGTTAGTAGGTCCTTTCCATATTTGTATGTGAAAAGGGGGTTTTAAGTTTTGGGGTGATATGTTAAAAGTGATTTTTTTAGGGTCATGATCTGCATGCAAGTCTAGCCCTAGCTTGCTAGTTCATAGGGTATTATTTCCCAACAACAAGGTTTGAATATATAAAACAATTTTTCCATACCAGGGGTCGGATGAAGATACAAGGAAAATGTGTTCATCTACAAATGAATCGACATGGATAACATCCTCGTCTAATCATGGAAAATCGGATATTAAATACACAAAAACTAGTGATTTCTTGGACTTGGCCGAAGTAAAGTCAAGATAAAATTATTGTAGGATGACAATCCATTTATTATATTTCTCACCTATGATACGCCTGGTGATGATGTATTGAAACTTATTGACATCAACAACCATAGTAGTTTTGCAAAGTAATATATAGTCACGTAAGTGTTGGACTGCGTGAACAACAACCAAAGCTATCTTTTCAATGTGGGAGGAATTAAGCTTAGGACCGACTAAATTTCGACTAAGATAGTATATGGGGTGATCATGGAGCTCATCATCCTCCTAAACTAGAACCATACCAATCGTCTCAGCAGATGCGGCAATATACAACAAGTAATCTCTATTGTAGGTCGATACCAAGGCTTTCTTCAAAGCGTCGAAAGACTCCTAGGCTCACTCATCCCATATAAAAGGAGTGTCTTTCTTCAAGAGGCGCATGAAACCCTTAGTGATATTGGCATGGTTCACTATGAAATGACGTAGAAAGTTATCTTTCCCCTGTAAACCTTGAATTTGTCTAATTGTTCACGGGGGAGGCAACTGAAGTATTTCCTCAACCTTAAGAGTATCTACCATGATCTTGGTCTCGGAAACTAAAAATCCTAAGAGACGACCAGACTTAATGCAAAAGATGCATTTGTGAGGGTTTAATTGGATTCTATAGTAACAACATCTTTCAAAAACTAGTCGAAGTTGTATAACATGATCCACTTTCTTGCGAGAGTGAGTAGCAAGATCATCAAGGTAGGCTTTGACTATGTGATTGAGATCATGAAAATAAAAAGTCATGGCACATTGGAAGGTTGCTCCAACATTTTTAAGGCCGAAAGGCATTTTCCAGTATGCAAAAGTACCCTAAGGACATATAAATGCCAGCTTATGTTGGTCCTCAGGTTTGATATGGATTTGGTTATATCCTGAAAATCCATCCATAAAAGAAAATATATGGCTTCCCACACACTCATCGAGGATATGATCAATGAAATGCATGGGGAATTTATCTTTAGGACAAGCCTTGTTCAGGTCGCGAAAGTCCATACATACACAGATGGTTCCTTGCATTTTATTCATGGGAACAAGGTTGGATACCCATTCGGTCAAGGGAACCGGGTAGATGAAGCCAACATTAAGTAGCTTCTCCACCTCTGCCTTAATAGCAAGGGCCTTCCTAGGATTTACAGATCGAAGACGTTTTCAAACAGGTTTAGCATCCAGATAACTCTTAATCTCATGTTCGATAATATGGGGGTCGATCCCTGGCATCTCTTCATATGACCAAGTGAATACATCTCGAAATTCTTTGAAGAGATTGGTGTAGATCAAAATTTCTTCTGGTAAAAAATCCACACCTATATTTACATTCTCAATCTTTCCAAGGGTATGGGAGATATCGATCGAGATGGTAGGAGAAATACTTGCCATATTTCCCTCAACATAAATGTCATGCATATCAAGTGGAATTACAGCGTGACCGACTATCTCACTCAAAGTAGACCGAAAATCATCTTGCTATATTCTTTCGAGACTTGGGAGAAAATAAGATCGATGATGCATATCATCCCAAGGTCTCTTAGAACCATTCATGGCTTCAAGGATGGATTCTTCTGAAGGAAAAGTCTCATATAGGAAATCATGCAAACAGGACGATGAGGTGGCCCATATAGGCCTGAGAACAGGATCCTCCTCGTTCGTTGGTGAGGTAATAGGATCAGGATCAACAGGAGTCTAGAACAACTTGATACATAATCTCCATTGTTGATAGTGGCATAGCCATGCCAGCTTGCAACTATCCTTCACCCGATGAAGTCAGAGAAGGTAGGGTCCAAGGATCACTAAAATAGGAATAGCGGAAAGGTATGGACCTCCCAATTGAAGTAGGCCTAATAGACATGGCGTAAACATGGTGAATTAGTGTCGAGAAGTCGAAGGTACCCATGAGGAAATAATACATTCCGACATTGATATTATCAGTTTCCAGTTGAGAATTGTTGGTCACAAGGATCGACAGTCCAACATATGCATTAGGACTAGAGTACGCAAAGGATAACTGGTCGATAGTCATGATATCCCCTTGATGAGGAAAACAAAGTATACAAAAAATGGACAATACAAAAATGACCATAGAATAGGTCCAATTGTGACCTACTAACATATTATAATCGAGAGGTGCATCGACTACCTCTACTTCCACCTCTACCGTCTTCCCACCTAACTGGACTGGAAATGCGGGGAGAATACCATGAGGAAGGAAGGAATGACCGTCAAATGAAGTCAACATGTTCAACAACTTAGAAAGGGTCAGAGAACCAAGAGCTTTCCAACAGACTAGGGACATCACATAGGTGGCAACACCTTCATCAACAACTACTCATTTTATAGTATACTTGGAATACTCCACATGGATTTGGAAAGCCACATGGTAGGGTAAGCAAGGCTTCACATCCGTGACATCAAACTTGATGAGTTTCAATCCACTAGGCTCTAGAGCTCCTAAGGAAGATATCAAGGCATTCCTCTGTGATGGACACGTCTGGAGTACCTCCAAAGCTGACATCGCACAAGGTGTTTGGCCCAGATCCTCAATGATAGAGTAGTTTTGGGCAGCTCTAGCATTAGGGTTGTGGGTAGAGCGCTTGAGTACTCCTTTCAGAATATAGGGCAGTGGCTCTAGTTTCTCAATCTGTAGGTTCATCTTCAGAGGGGGAGGAGGAGATTATAGGCCGGTACTAGCTTTTGAAGAGATATAATCTCAATAACGGGTGGCTACATCAATTTTTACGTCGACCATATTGATACAAACACGGTCACCATCTTGCGATGTTGGGTTTTGACTTCCACCGGGTGCATTTCCAGCATTCGAAGAGCTCGAGGTTAAGTTTTGATTGTGTGGGAATGGATTCATCATCACAACGGGTGATGGGTTTAAAAGTCTCGTAGCCTCCGCGAGTTTGGGGCATAAATGTGTAAGGTGGTCATCAGTACAAAGTTTATAAGGAAACTTCACCTTACGTTTCTCTTTCTTTCCCTCTCCAGCGTTATCATTTTGCTTCCCATTATTATCTTTGTCCTTATGTTTGTTACCATTTTTCACACCCTTGTGGTTTTTTCGACCTTTCCTTTTATTCCCATCTGGCTACTGGTCACCATTTGGGTTTTTTGACGATTGCACAGACTGTACATCCACCGACTAGGTGGGTTTGGAGGATCCTAATGAAGTTGACCTTCTGACAGACTTCATTGCTAAGTCTGCAAGATTTACACTGGTGGACCCTATAATTCCATCGGCATGAGGTCCAAGTTTTTTCCTAGGATCGTAATTTGACCGTGGTGCTTCTGGAAGGAGGTGATATAACATCCCAGACTGAGCATATATTAAATCTAATTGTTGGGCTCTAAATATAGCTTCTTCCTCATTGGAGACCTTGGAAGTAGCAACGTCCTTCGAGATAGGAGGGTGCAAATAATTTAGAAACCATTCTAGAAGAAATTTTGTGGGTATGGGGGGTCTTAAGCAACTGCCTCCATCTACGCCACTCCTAGATATGATCTGAGATATGAGTGACGGTGTCCTAGCATAAAGTCGACAAAATTTTGAGGCCAACATCATAACGAATGGGAAATTGAAAGTGGTTGAGAAAGTCCACTACCAACTAATTAAATGATCCATATGTTCCCCTGGGTAGCTCAATATACCATTGCGAAGCAACTCCAATGAGTGTGCATTGAAACAATCATAATCTAATGGAGTCGTGGTTTAGGGAATTCAATGAGCAACAAAGGTGAAAGGTAGTAATGTGTTCACCAGGGTCCTCTCCATTCTTATCCTCAAACTTTGGAATGTCTGAAGGAAGTTTGGTGGGGATGGGAGGGCATGAGGAATCATGAAGTACCGGGTCATTCATTAACTTAGCCAAGTCTGGAAGATTGAGCATGGCCAGAGAAAGGATATGGGGTTGTGGCATCTAGCCCCATCCTCCCATGAAATATTGTGTGTTAGGAACTGCGTTCCATCCAGGGTTCTAGTGAGCACCAAAACCCTTTCCGGAATTATAAGGCCCTCCTCTAGGTTGATTCGTATGGGATGGTTTGGGCATCATTCCAGTAGGAATGTTTTGATAAGGATTATGAAAATTGCCTCCAATCGAATTAGATTCAAACTGGGAGTTGTGAAAATTTCCCCCAACTAGATTGGATCCAGGTTGGGGGTTGCCCAAAGAGTAATATTGACCTCCTCTAGATGGGAATCCAAAGGATTGAAGTGGATCCGTCATACCAAAAGTATTGGTCGGAATCGGCACCGAGGGGGTAGGGATGTAGGGTGAAACTTGTCATCCAATTAGGTTGTTCCATCGACCATAGAAGGATTAGATCCAGGGTTATGAAAAGGGGCACTTCCTACATTAGGATTCATTTGGGGAATATGAGAACCACCAAACAGGAAAGGAGTGTAAGGAGGTGTAGTACCCCCAAGTCCAAAGCTAGTGTTAGGGACAACAGCTAGGATGGAAGTCGAAAAATACGATGTGAAGTTAGGAATACCATAATAAAAAGGACTAGAAGCCATAGGGATGCACTGAACATTGTAACTTGTTGAGTGGCCAAAACCCCCAAAAGGGTTTGAGGAGAGAGATGAAGCATTAACTACAGGTCGAGCTGTAGTACCAATATAAGCCTCCAGCCCTGCAATTGTAGTGGTTGTAGGAGTTGAAGGGGTGCCATTAATTATAGTGGGTAAGGGAGTCCAAGAACTCCTAGTGTTTCGAAGACTAGACTCAGTACTCATCCTTGTGGAACCATAAGTCTAAAAGGTGGATGTGTGTGTACCATGCCTGATAACTCTATTCCTTTTAGAAGGAAAGAACTAAAAAACCGGTGGTAACTATAACAATCGACGGGACCAGCGAGGAAGCTGGTCTGACTCCACGAAAACTTATGACTCTACAAAATGAAAATATATCCTAAGTCCAACTAGTAGTCAAAGAGCATACCAAAAATTCAAATGGCCAATATGCATGCAAATGGGCTAAAGTGGCTGAGTGGCCTCCCTCACTAAAGAAGGTATGTCTCGTCCAAGAGGGACCTAAGACTCCCTGTTGAAGTTTGGAGGTAACCGAATCAGTTATAGGGGCCCTCATGGGCTTAACAACCAGTCAGTCAGATCCCCTTGGAGAGGTAATCCTCCATAAAGGATGTGTGTTGTCCGATCCCTATCTGATGCAGGGTATTAGAAGAATAACCCTTGCAAGTAACCTATGAGAAACCTAAGTCAAGCAACTAATAAACCATTGTATAACTGATGCACAGGCGAGCATTCATAAGTCCGGATCACCGTATGGGTAGGGTAGAAAAGCCCGAAACCTTGAAAGCACCGCCTCTCACAGAGGTATGGGTACTAGAAAGATCCCCAAATATGAATAAATCCACAGAAATATCTCTGATGCTAGGTGAGTATCCAGGGGTTATCCCTTCAATTAACTTCACGTGACCTCGTGATTAACTCCGGTGTGAGAAGAGCCTCATGATATTACCAATTATACAATGGACTTCTCAACTTCCTGTCTCAGACACATATGTTGATTTAATTGCCTTGGAGAAGTTTACTAAAAAAATCCTATTCCAAGGCACTAAATCCTAGACTAGTTTGTGCACCGTAAAAAAAAAAATCATGACTAATCAATTTTAGTTTAAAGTGTAAATTTTATCGGTCGTGATTACTCAAAAAGGTATGGAAGCAAAATTCATGATGTTATGACTTTGCAAGAAAATGAATATGAATATAATGCAAAGTCTATCTTTAACTTTTTCAATGAATGATATGCTAATAAAAGCAGTGCAATTTTCAATGTCAACTCTACAATTCAGAAGTAAAATGCAACCTTTCACTAAATGAACTAAGCTAATGATAAAGGCTCAAAGAAAAAAATGTTAACCAATGCAAAATGCCTATTTTTTTTATATTTTCGATATATTAAAGAGAAAATGCATGGATTGTAAAACAGCCTGGTATATAAATTCTACTATGTATAAATGAAATAAATCAAGCAGAATACCAAGAAGCCAAGAAAACAACCTAAGGTTCAAGGACAACAAGGATGAAAAACAAAGAGAAAGACTACGCCCAAAAATTCAACTCCCAACAGGTTTCCTATCAACTTAGAGAAACTAACAGGCACTACAGGGGCCTAAGAAGGCTCAACAATCCTCAAAACTCACCCAACAATCACTAAACCAAGAAAACAAGCAAATTGAAGTGGTATACATGATTGTTCAGGAGAACAAGGTGTATATATGCATCCTACAGTGAGATAGAAAGTGTGTATACGCTATTGCTTGGGAAAAAAGAGCGTATATGATTTAAAACAAGGTCAGGCAAAGGAAAGAAGGTTGAAAACTCAGACCCAAAGTGAATAGAATCTGTCAAGTAGTGATACGAAAAGAAACAAAAAGGAAAAAAAGAGCAATGCAGGAAGAAAAAGTACTTCAACCCTTAGAAGGGAGATCTCTCCCCAGTGGAGTCGCCATTTCTGTTATGAGTGAAAAACTCTCTATGGCCAAGGGTAAACCAAAAAGGACAGGTATGACTACAGAAATCAACTCAATTCCAACATATTCTATATGAACTAATGTACAAGATAAGAAACAGGCCTACCTCGATCCAACGTTTGATGATGTTCCACCATTGAGCACTTTGACCCAAAGCTTTATACCTGCAAGAAGTTCTCAACAAACAAGCAAAGAAAGTATATAGTGATAATATAAAAGGGGTTAGCACATTAGATAGCATAATTCATTAATAAACATTACAAACATGCCCATGGGTAATAATCATATATTTTAAAGATACCAATAGGACGGGAAAATAGTATTTATATTAATAATTGATCAGTAGAAGTGACAACATTACAGACTTCCATGTCGACACGGTTCGAAACCAAGAAACCAAGTTCCTTCCAACTGGGCCTCCACCACTTCAATCCTCCACTAAAGGAAATATCATAAGAGAGAGTCAATGAGGTTCTCACAACAATAGGGAAAGAGCTTGGGGGTTGAACACTATGTTCAGATTTGAGGGACAAAGGAATGCAGACTCAATATGAAGTAATTTCTCCAGAGTAACTTTGCTCTCAAAGTTGAATGCTTTCTCCTCTTTTCCATAACTCAAAATTGTGCTTTATAGCCTTCAGAATTCAACTGAAGGGCCGAGTCGGAATTTTTCCAGTATGTGGAAGGCCAAGGATCATAGATATTTTTTCATGACATGGAAACTTGACCTCATTTTTGTATTTTCTGGCACAAATCTCGATGTACACGGGTTGTAGTGGAGCAACAAGCATATATGCATCTTACATAACTGATAGGAAGCATATATGTGGAAAAATGTATATTTTTGTCTCTGGATTCATCAAAAAAAGGATGACATGTCTGCATAAGGAAATGGAGAAAGGCCCTTTGTGCAAGATAGCAATGGTGAGGCAAATATTGCTATAACAATGACTACAAACCTCTAGGTACTCATAGAACTCTAGGTATTGTTTCCAAAATAGATGAGTTGAATTCGATGGAAGGAGACCCACTGAAAGGAGAGAATTGGGGCATATCTCATCATTCAGCACGAGGTACAAAGTAGGAGCTTGATTATTTGGAGGAAATCAGAGGAAGAACATGTTCATGAACCAACGACCCTGTGCGTCTTTTTCATGTGCCAGATGTAATTCATACACGAAAAAGAGCCTATGAATAACAACCAATAAGGAAAATTGTTGACAAAGGTGAGGAAACCACCAATAAGGCTAATGACATCCAAGACACTACACAAATCCTAATGCGTGAATAGATATCTTGCCGCCGAACACAAGGGAAACCCCCTAGTTAGCGACCAATGATGAAATGTCAATTGTTGGGTTCAAGGTTACCTACCAATGATGAAAGTAGGACCAGGGTGCACAATAGGACTACATATTCATGTATCTCTGAGACACACTGAGGGTATGGACAACATGCAAGGTCAATAGTTCTGAGGAATGGCCGACACAGGTTGATAAACATCCTTTGAACAAGAGCACAAGACATATGGAAGACTCAGGAAACATAGACTCAATGATGAAACTTTGAGATGTAGGAGACATCAATCAAACTCTCCATAGGGACTGGAAGAGTAACCAGTCAGGGGAGTAAACTCTATGTAGCGAACTCAGCTTCCTAAGGTCATGCTAAACCCAAAATTTTGATGACAAGTGGACTCAAAACTTTTGTGCTTTGTTCAAAGGTGACATGACTACTGCCAATATAAGATAATATTCTTTTCCCGCTCTTCTTTTTTTGTTTTTTCATAGTCAAATGAATGCTATGATACAAAGGAGGAAACGAGTGTCGCAAGTAAGAAACTAGTTCCAGCAATGGAACATATCTATGCTCAATGCAAGGAGGTGCATGTGGGAGATGGACACTTGAGGGAATGTTTCCTCTTGGGTATAGGGTGTCTAGCTACAAAGGATATAAACAAGGCTCTATTTGGCTGATGATGCAAACTGTTGAGGTGAAAGGATTATAACACAAAAGAGAGAACATACAATAGGATTAATACTGCAAGCAAGATAATGAGATGCAATTACAACTTAACGCCAAAAAATGTCCTTTTTTGTAATCTTAGTCTACTTGGTTTGAAAAAGGGGTAAACTTACACCAAATAGACGTCCTTTCAAATCCAATTTACGAGTGTGAAAGAGACAAGTTCACTCGACAATATTTTCGCTTTTTGAGAGAGTTGGAAAATAGCTTAAATCAAACTCGTTGGGAGTCCTCTAGGTATAGATCATCATGTTTATGAGTAATAAATGAGGTTCAAACATAAATTCATGTATTATCTATAAGAGACTCCTGATCCATTGGAAAAAAATCTTTATATGGGCATTGAATGAAGCAGGGGATCTAACTAAGGTACCCATGTTTGGTAAGTCTCTACCATTCGATAATGACACTTCTAGTTGCAGATAGAAGGTTTTGTGTCGCTATTAAATGGGTTCGTACCTAAGGCATATGAGTTGTAGTCATAGGATGATGCAAGTGTGCATGATGGATTGGATACCTATCCTATATGTTGGGTGATGAAAATACCTGTCCAAAGTTACAAACGGGTGACATGGCATTGAAAACCACAAGAATCCTTGGATAAAACTACCAAAACCAACTCCATCCACTGTCGTATTAGTCCATTAGGCCAAAATATTGTATAGAACTATGTAAAGTGGGTAAAAATTTGCTATAAATAGTAAAAAAAACAATTTTACTATACTATTTGTATTTTTTACCCAAATAGTGTATTTTGGACCAAATTGTCTCCAAATTTCAACTGTTGATTGCGGGAGATACAAGCGACGGAATCGACAACCATTTGGACCAGGTAATTCATCTTGCTCCCCTATTTCTTTCTGGTGGATTAAAATATGTAATTAGGCCTCCTTTTTTAAGTTATTTAGGGCACAAATTAGAAACTAAGGTGTATGTGGGATACAAATTATCGGGCTGTGTATACACATACCTATACGAGACTGTTTGAAAAAAAATCGGTGTATAAGCAACCCTATACGTGATTATGTACATTGTAGCTCACGTACATGTATGTGGATAAGGTTTTTTAAATGTTGCTAACTCAAAAAATGGTTTGAATCTTGCAGGATGGTGCTAGAGTGGAGAGAAAGAGAGCATGAAGAGGTGGATGTTGTAGTGGAGAGAGATCTAGGGGCCCAAATGGCCTTAAAATGATGCAGGATATACAATTTTTGGGCTCTAAAAGATATGAGGGATCAAGTGAGACCGCTTCAGCTGCTTTTGAACTACTGGGATCCAGATACTGAGACCTTCAAACTTGATAAACAACCATTGAGGATTGAAGTTGAGGACATCTACTTCTTGATGGGATTGTTGTGCCAGCGTGAGTTGGTCAACCTAAAATCCTGGGGAGCTGGGAGTGGCATGAACATAGAGGATTACATATCCACTCATTACCTTGCAGGGACCGAGAAGGTAGGGAGCCAACTCACAATCAGAGCGATCAACAATATGAGTCTCAAGATTGTTGTCCTAGTGTTGACACGGATCACAGGGTCGACCTCTTTGCACCAGGCATCGAGGCCACTTATGTTCTATTCAGTGGAGTGCTTGCGACCCACGGTTTACGACTAGTGCACCTCACTGCTGGCCAACATGAAGATCCAACTAACAGACTGCAAACTAGGTAGAAAGAGGAACTTCGGGTTTGTGTCTATCCTTTGTATTTTTTTCTTCGAGCGGGTTCCAAGCTTGGGCCCTAGAGTGGAGACTATTTCGCATGGAACTCGCGATACATCCATGGCATGGTGGACTGAGGTGATGAGGTGGCAGGGGAATGGTAGGGTGCCAACACCCTATAATGATGAGTTTTTTTCTTGGTGGAGTCAGTGGGTGATGACTTTGGAGGACTACCCTTACGCAGGGATTGACTTCAAAGGAGATCTGGACATGTCGTTACCACCAGGTTCTGCCTACAGAGACATAGGTGTGTCAAAGGTTTTTGAATATTTCATTTTTTTGTATTTTTTTATAAGAAAACAAAAATATTTTTGGATGATGTCAAGATTTAACTAAACATGTGTGTGACGCAAATGTGGGTCCATGACGGTCAGACGGACTTCCACAACACCAATGGAGGCACTGGGGGGATGAGGCTTTGTGAGAGGATGCTGGTAGAGTGCTTCAAAATGTGCAAGGAAACCTGTCTTGTTTGATGCAGAGGATTCCAATGGTTCAGGTGGAGGATCTGTTGGAGGCGATGCAACGACAGGTGGTAGGTGTGCCCTGTGCTTTGGTACAACTCTTTCGGTGTCTTGCAAACGCCATAATATGCTATCATGACACTCATCCGATGCCACATGCGTAGATGTCATGATTATTGTATGATCGACTATATATGTATTTTTGAGGGTGTTAGCCCCAATTTTGTACTATAACATCATATTTTTTGAGAGATGAAATATATACAAAAACATTGATCTTCGACTTTACTT
>ML822552.1:144702-165638 GCA_009831015.1 Picea engelmannii | reverse complement strand
GGTCTGGAATACCACCCTTCCGTAAAAAAACCACTTTTCTCAAAAAATTGCCATTTTTTCCTGTTTTACTATGTCTTCTTTCGGAGGAGATACTGAGCAAACGAAGATGGATTTTAAAAATATGAGAGAGGTTTTTTCTCAGAACTGGCTGAAGAACAAAAACCTCTCTCAGTTTTTGCATATGAGTTACGAGTAGGGAGAATCAAACACATCTTCGAGGCCTAGTTTTCCAGATTTTCAATTTTCCGTTTCAGTCCCGATCTTGCAGGAGCTGTTACGGCCAGCTGGGGACGAATTTGGTGAAACTGAAGGAGGTTTTTGTCCAGAACATGCCCATCTACAATATAATTTTTCATTTTTTTCCCAGGTGTAATCATCAAAGATAAAATCACGTCTGTTCGGACCCCTTTTTCGCAGAAAACCGGTCCGTCTTTCATGGCAGAAAGCTCCAAATTTTGTGGGAGTGGTGGCTGTTTTTGGCCGAAGCGGTTAAACCGACTTCTGTAAATTATTGGGATGATCTATCCTATTTATTGAGAGGATTTTGATGTAAAAGAGTTCGACCTGTGAGGTTCCTAGCTGGACTGTGGGCTGTGCTTGGCCATAAAAACTTCTTTATGTAATTTTTGAATGATCAATCAGTGATGGACATGTTATTTTTTCTATAGGATTCTTGTGTGGATGTATTGGTGGTGTTTTTCCTCTGTTAAAGTGTTTTCCTGTCATCTTTCCATTGTTTTTTAGTTCTTATTGTCAGAAGTAAGTAAACATAGCAGACTTTATCATCAGATACTCTGCATTTGTCCTTTTGACAATCTTTATGTTATTCATCTAAAGAGTTCAGTCAAGGAATTATTAGCTACTCCTTGGCTTGGTTTTTTCCTCCCTTATTTCTTCTTTTAAAACTCAATTCGATCCAATATTGCTGCTACCTTGCCCTGTGTAAGAGCTTTGTCCAAATCTGAGAATTAATCACATATTCAAGTGCAGACCCCATTTGCCCAATGGCCCTCCTTGCTGTCCAAAAAAAACATTTAAAAACCCCAACCCCACATTTGCATAACTAGCCTAATACCTATTAAACAAAGCTGTATCAAACAGAGAGATCCCTCTCTGAGTCTTGGAGGGCTAGATCAAGGATTCAAAGTGGTTTTGATGTTGCCTCTGTGATTGCCTTACAACCTTGGGCAAATTACAGAGCGCTAACAACATGGACGTATGATGACCTTAAAACATTCGACCCTAATATCATACAACATGTCATCCCGAAGAAGCCCCAAACCTTACCTTTCCAACAAAAACTGAGGAAAATGCACCCTAAACTGGAACCGACCGTTCAAAAAGAATTGAATAAGCTCCTTAATGCTAAAATAATATTTCCTGTTAGACACACTCAGTGGGTTTCTAACCTCGTCCCAGTCCGGAAGAAAAATGGGGAAATCCGACTTTGCATCGATTTCCGAAACCTCAATAGAGTGTCTGATAAAGACAACTATCCTGTCCCACCCATGGAACAGATCCTTCAACAAGTATCTAGTTCCGAGAGGCTATCCTTATTGGATGGTTTCTCTGGATACAACCAAGTCCTGATGTCTCCACCAGACCAACTAAAAACCACCTTCCGTACTCCGTGGGGCACTTATGCTTATCGTAAAATGCCCTTTGGATTGATTAATGCCGGTGCCACTTTTCAGAGAGCAATGGACATTTCTTTTTGAGGCTTAATCAATCAATTCGTCATAGTTTACTTAGATGATGTGACTGTATTTTCTAAAAACAAAAATGATCATCTAGCTCACTTACGAGCCGTCCTACTACAATGTCGTAAATACGACATCTCCCTGAACCCCCAAAAGTCCATCTTTGCAGTAGAATAGGGTAAACTCCTAGGATTCATTGTGTCTAGTGAATGGATTATTATTGACCTCGAAAGGACTCAAGTCATCGCAAAACTTCCCCCTCCTACATCCAAAAAATCCATGCAGTCTTTGTTAGGCCAGATTAACTTCGTGAGGAGATTCGTCCCCAGTTTCTCTGAAATGGTCAGGCCTCTACAGAATTTGATCAAGAAAGACACCCAATATCACTAGGGACCCCTAGAAAATCGATCTTTTTATGAAATAAAGAAGGCCATTATAGACGCTCTGTCTCTCATGAGCCCAGATTTTTCTCAAGATTTTACACTCTATACTTTTGCTTCTGACTGTTCCTATGCCGCCGTCCTAACCCAAAAGAATGTCGAGAAAAATGAAGTACCCATCATGTTTATGAGCTCCTCTTTCAAAGGCGCTGAACTTAATTACCCAGTGGTATATCGGCAAGCCTACGTTGTTTTCAAAGCAGTTAAGCACTTCCAATCCTATCTTTTGAAGTCAAGGACGAAAGTCATTGTCCCCTACCCAGCCGTGAGGAACTTGTTAGTGCAGAAAGAGCTAGGAGAAAAGAGAGCCAACTGGGTCACTTCTTTGCAGGAGTATGACTTAGAAATTACCCCAGCTCAGATAGTGAGAGGCCAAGGGTTATGCAATTTAGTTGCTGATTCAGTAGTAGGACAACAAGAAGAAAGCGATACGTCAAACCTAGGACAAAGTGATCAAAGTTTAGTCTGTTGCGCACAAAACCTTGTTAGTCCTTGGTACGATGATATAAGATTTTGTCTTGAACATGGATCAGCTCCCCGTCACCTTGAACCCTCCAAAAGAAGAGCGTTGAGACTAAATTCTGCCTCCTTTCATCTGGTTAATGGTATCCTGTTTCGTCAAAGTTTTGATGGCATACTGATGCGTTGTCTTGAAAAAGACGAAGCAGAAAAAGTCTTGCTAGAGTTTCATGCAGGAGAAGCTGGTGGCCATTTTGGTGGTGACACCACTGCTCATAAAGTTATAAGAGACGGTTATTATTGGCCCACGCTTTTTAGAGATGCTCATGCCTTGTGTTGTAAATGTATCATCTGTCAGAAAGCATCAGCGCGATTACAAAAACCAGCCTTTCCTCTGTAGCTCGTTACAGTAGATTCTCCTTTTCAATAGTGGGGCCTTGATATCATAGGTCCAATCAACCCTCCGTCCTCCCAACAACACAAGTTTATTGTGACTGCCACATATTACTTCACACGATGGTCTGAAGCTGCCGCGCTAAGAATGGTCGACACCAGTCAGGTAATTTCCTTTCTAAATTCGAATATTATCACTCGTTTCGGTATCCCTGACTGTTGAGTTTTTGATAATGCTTCTTACTTTTCCTCTCTTGAAATGAGCGAGTTCGCTTTGGAAAAGGGAATTAAGTTGAAGTATTCTATGAGTTACTACCCCTAGGGAAACAGACTGGCAGAATCAACAAACAAGAACTTGATTAAAATTATCAAGAGAACCGTGGTTGAAAATCACAAGAATTGGCACAATGCGCTGCTGAACGTGCTGTGGGCTGATAGGGTAATGCCAAAAGCTACTGTAGGTAACTCCCCCTTTTTTCTTGTTTATGGCAGAGAAGCAATTCTTCCACCTCACATTCTTCTTCCTTCACTACAATTGTCGCAAAAAGTTCAAGAAGAAGATTGTCCCCCGTTGGAAAACCAAATTAATGCTTTGATGAAGCTAGAAGAGATAAGAGACCAAGCTAAATGTAAGTTAGATCAACATCAACAATTGGTTAAAAGCTGGTTCGATTCTAATTCTGCTTTTGATAGGAATTTTGAAGTAGATGATCTCGTCTTGAAGTGGGACAAACCACACGAGGGAAAGGGAGAGCACACAAAAATTCAAAACTTATGGCTTGGACCGTTTTTAATTGCTAAAAAGTTGGGTCCTAGTTATTTTCGATTGCAGAATATTGAAGGGCAGCTTGACACCTATCCGGTGAATGGCCAAGCCCTGAAAAGATACTTTGCTTGATCACAACCCTTGTACATTATGTACATATTTCTGCTTTTTGTTTGCCTTTTTCGTTTGCTTTTTGATTTTGATTTGAATTTATCAGTTTCTGTTTTCTTTGAAATACACACACCTGTATACTGAACTATTCAGAAAAAGACAAAAGAAATTTCCTTCGCTGAAATAACTTCTGAAAATTTGAATAAACATCAATGGTTTGTTTCTGAAATTTATATCTGTGTTGGAAAAGTCTGTTGTTTGAAAGAAGTTTACTGATTTCGATATTTGAGTAAAGTTCTTCATGATCATCTATTATCTTTTTACGTTGTCCCTTTTCCGTAAAGGAATGACTCAGAAGATGTCTCCCTGTCTTAAGAAGTTGTTTTTGTCAATAAAACATCTCTGGATCTAAATAGAGGACAGTCCTAAAAAATTCTGATGAGGTCTAAAAAAATATGAAGAATCATGATTTTCAGCGTCACCCCGCTCAACTATATATCTATGAAAAACAAAATAAAAAACTATTAAGAAGAGTTGTGGGAACTGCTTGTAAACCCACCAGGATACTGAACAGGTCTGCTGGCAGCAGGTAAATGAATGCATGGTGCCAAGACAACTTCGTTGGGGTATTGAACAGGCCCGTTGGTAGCGAAGCAATGTCGGGTATATGAAAATTTGCAAAAAAGAAACCTCTTTAATGTCCTTTATTCTGATCTAGAACTTCTTGGCAGGATACAAATGCCAGAGTGGGTTAAGTGGAAACCCTATCGAGGCTATGGACGCCTACTGGCAGCGGTGGCCATGCCAACAATATTGGATATTTTCTCTTTAATATCGTGACTTGCTGATCTTAAGATTGTTATCAGTTTTCATCTTTTGAAACACTGTTGGAATAATTGGTTAATGATGATGTTTATACGATTTTCTGGTTGTTATTTTTGAGTTGAAATTTTCTTCGCTATCTTAATCTGAATTTGTGCCTTTTGCAGAGATAACTACTTCTACCAGTGTGTCGCCATTGTTGGCAGCCAATTCACATTTTTCCACTGTCTTATAAGCTGCCTACACCAATGTTTTGCAAACATCGATTTTTCGTCACAATTTTCAAATAAATGACACTTTTATTCTTGACGCCGTTTACACACTTATTTTCGTTTTGTTTTCACGACTGTAAGCGTGAAAACATTGGTCTTTCAAAGATACATTAAAATCACTATTTGAACTGTCGTTATCTTTTTGTCGATATGTCTATTGCGCTTACATTTCACTTATCATTACTCATTGGACATTCTTGTATTGATTGTGTGACTTGGTATCATTGAGTTTGTAATGCATTGGCATTTGGATTGGCATTTTTACCTACTTGACCTTTTGGTTTCATAAGATACATGGGTGTTATGGTTAAATATTTCATATATATCTTTTTAATATAATGCCTATGTCTATGTTTTCATAACTATTGGTATGTTGGTTATATGAATACCCATTGGCACAGTGGTTAAACTATTGATATGAGCTGTTAAAATATGTTGGCACATGGATAAACATTTAGTATTGATTTCAAATTGAATATTGATGGTTCAAAACTTTGGCATAACATTGATTGCACGTTGGTTTATACACTCGTCATTGTTTTCTTTGGCCGGCCAATTAATATGATTGTTGAACTATAGAATAGTGGGTTGAACAGCTATGAAAATCGGCGGTTGTACTTTGGAAATTACTATTTTGCATGGCAGAGATAAGCTCCACCACCTTCGCACGATGGAATTTATGCCTATCCTTTTCCCCACTTACCTCTGTTAGCTTGGATAACTTTCGGGTAGCTCTGCTCCTGTGTGGTTATGATCCAAACCCTCGGCTTACAATGTGCTCGGCTCCATGGCACCAGTCGTGCGAATTGAGCCGAACGACAACCAAGCCTTGTTAATGTTTGACAATTCCCGCAAATACTTGGAGGAGAGCGGTTGGATCACCTTTGTGCAACGATTTGAGGGTTTTA
Source organism: Picea engelmannii (assembly GCA_009831015.1). Classification (NCBI taxonomy): domain Eukaryota; kingdom Viridiplantae; phylum Streptophyta; class Pinopsida; order Pinales; family Pinaceae; genus Picea; species Picea engelmannii. The sequence continues at coordinate 159,767 of ML822552.1, read as the reverse complement.
ATCTCTGTGTAGCACGAAAGTTTTCCATGGCTTTCGATGGCTGTAGAGCCAAGGTGGGTGACATACAGTTGGAAATTGATGAGAAATTTATCAGCTCTGCCACAGGGTTTCTTGCCACAGGACAACGTTGGTTTAAGAATTGTAAGGTCGAGGAGGTTCCATGGACACTGCTATTCCTCTCATGAAAAGTCACTTCTTGTGACAGAGGTATGCCCATCTCTGCACTTAAACCACGATGGCACGAAACTTTGATGGTAGTCAAACAGTTCATGACCTGTGAAGGTCGATACAGACTCGTTTTCCTCTACCACCTGCATTTGATAATGAGTTTTATGGGATACTCGTTGAATATGCCCTTTTACTTTCATCGAAGCCTATATAAAATGTCGAAATTTTTTAAAAGGCAGAAGGCTGATAGCAGCCTGTTCCACCACAGACTTATTAAGCTTATCATTTTTTATCACTTGAGTTTACATGGTGATAGCTGGAGAGATTTCATCACTCATAATGGTTTCGATGACACAGACCCTGTCCAGGTTGACAAACCTGTAGTGATTGAAGCCAAGGCCGAGCCGCCTGTGCCCTTCCATATCCTATTGCCTGCTCCTAAGCCTTCAGTCGACCCTCCTATTGATTTACCAGACATTGAAACTGAGAAGGCCAAGGCTGTTAAGAAACCTATGAGAAAAAATACCAAGGAAAACCCTACTGCTAATGCCAAAGGAAAAAGGAATGCTCGGCTCATTTCGAGAATGGCTAGAAATAAGCCTAAACCCTCTGCTGAGCGAGACCCTATCATCCTAAGTGAGGATTCTGATTCTGACGTAGAACGTTTTCTAGCCAGTGAGTATCCCTACTCACAGGGCTTATGCCCTGAACCACCTTACGATTTCATGTCGAATCTTCCCCCTTGCCTAAGGAATAATCCGAATTACCCGGGGATTAAATTTCCTAACGAAACCCTCGTCCATATAACGAGACCCTTGCCTACTCTTTCAAACCCCACACAGTCTTCCTCTGACCAATGTGATTTATGGCTGGAACGATACTACATTGACGTTCCTATACTCCAATCGAAGATTCAATCGCTGGAAGACCAAATTGCAATCTTGACAGCCAAAGCAGACCAACTCCAAGCAACTGATAAGAAGCCAAAGACAAATGGCTCCATCCTTTTCAAAAACGTTGAATCAGCCACAGCCGTTGTCAACTCCAAATTGGCATAATCAAACCGTCTCGTCGCTATACAGGTATGAAAATTTGATATCGTTTTTGTTTTGTGAATGATCAAGGTTAATATAATGATTTGATTTTTTTTTTTAAATAGCTCAGTCTCTCATTCAAATTCCTCTGTCATTTGGTGATCATCCTGTGCATTGTTTTGTTTTGCTAAAATAAAACGAATTTCGATTTGATATACGATTTGCTCATAGATTTTTAGTGGATTTGAATGGTTTTCGTTTGGATTTGATTTGCTAAGTTTGTCTGATTGAAGTAACAAAATTAATGGTTTGTTTTCAATTCAATTCGTTTTGTATCCACTCCGAACATGAAGTTTTCATGCTCAATTTAGAATACGATTATGCTTGGATTCGATCTCGTTATGATTCATGTGTTGTGATTGGTAAACAATTTCAGTAAGTTGTTACAATATGTTGTGTCATATGATTTTCCAAATCGGGAATACCACTCTGTTTAATTTGGAAAGAACGACTCTGTTTTTGTAAAAACAAGGTTCTCATTAAACCTGTGCAAATGCATCCGAATCATGGAATGGATTTGATTCATGATAAGTAGGCTAAATCCCAGCCGATTGATTCGTTTGATTGGATTGTTGTTAGTTCGATCATTTCCATGAGTTAGATTTGTATCATAAATGAATGCTCTGTTTGATTTTGATTTGTAAAATGAGTTGGTTAAATCTTGATCGACGATTGGTATATATGTTAATTTCGGTTATTTTGAATTGAACAATTTCGTTCAATGCCAATCAAGTTTGTTTTCCCCAATTTGCAATAGAAAATGATCGACCAATTCTTACGAACTCTGTTACCAACTGTTTGATCTCATTTCGATTTCGTTTATGGACAATTATGTGCCAATGTTGGTTTATTTCGCTTATGATACAAATCGTTTGCTATGTCGTTACAACTATAATGGTTGGAAAAAGATTTTGTTTGAATTCGATCGTATCTCTTCTTGTTGAAGCAGTATAACGATTGCCTGCAATTTGTTTGATCATATCGGTTTTAATTGGATATGAAACGATCTTACAACAGTTCGATTATGATTCTGTTGACCTGACTTTGTGGTAACAAAAGAAACAGAGTGTTCCTATCTCTGTATTCGGTTGTATGATTTTTGATCCTGTTTGATTTCGAATGGTATAATAATTTCAAATTAAATGATTCGTTTTCAAATAAGCCGTTGGATGTTAATTGAATTTAATTCATTAAAAGTTTTTCAATTGATTTTAATGCTAATTCTCTATCTTATTTAGACCAGCTACAGAATCACATGATTCTGTAGCTAGTCTATAGAATTAGTTTTTATCATTTTATTAATAAAAGATCCTTCTAACTTGTCTATTTTTGACCCTTTTCAGGTGAATTCGAATTGCCTGGGACTTGCTGGACAGTCTAGGGGATATTTGTGTGTTTAGTTTTATTGTAGTTTCCTAGTTTAGTTAAACTTGGGATATCCTCCCAGATTTTATGTAAACAGTTTGATAACTTCCACAGGGAGGTTTTACCCTGTGGAAAAACTTATAAATACTTATTATTTTTGTAATAAGAATCATCCTCACTTGTGGGAGAACCAGGCTATGGATTTTTAATACAAACTGAGACAGAAGTTGATGTTCTGCTACAACTTTCACTTTCATAATATCAATCTTTTGTTTCATGTTTATGCTTATCAATTTGCATTTGATTAGTGACTACTTTAGCTATCATAGTCTTTTGAAAAATGATATGATTGAATTAATGTGATACATGCCTGATTTCTTTCACTAATTTAAAAAACACAACAATTACTTGATTCAGTTTAGGAATGAAAGATTTCTCTTCTTCATCAATTGAATTATTTTGTATAAGTCTTTGCATATGGGTTTATCTAATTGTAGAGATTTATAAATCATATGATTGTTGTGATTTTTATGTCCTATAAACACACTTGAAGAGCATCGCAACAATCGTTTACGAGAAGCTCCTGGATAATTCGGTGCGGGTTTGCTCCCTCTAATCTGCTAAAACAGTCATCATACACAGGGAAAACTTGGAGCATTTCCAGGTCAGTTTGTTATTTATTTGTTTAGTACATTTATTAGTAGTTTATTTAGATATATTTTTAGTTTAGATTAGTGTTTTAGTTTAGTTATCTTTCTGTTTTATTTCTGTTCATAAAATTATAAAATCAACAAAAAATATCTCTTGCTGTCTTAGGACAGAATATAAACGAGTTTTTTAGGTTTTATTTAAATGTGTGAATTGTAGATATTGTATATTTTGTGAGTAAGTTATATTTCAGTTAGTAGTTAGATAGTTAATTAATTAGAGTTAGTATAGTAGTAGTTAGTAGATTATATATATACAATAGTTAGATTAGTTTAGTTTGTTTTAGTTATTAGTTTAGTTTAGTTTGTTTAGAAGTTAGTTTTAGTTAGATTAGTTAGTTTAGAATAGTTTTCATTTTGTTTTATTTAGGACCTTAGATCGGTTAATGGAGCCGCTAAACCCGTTAGGGTGGTTCATCCCAAACGGCTTGGGTTATTAGACAACCCCAGACTGGTTCCACTCTCTCAGTTGACGGATGGTCAATTTCACCCGTCAACAAATGGCGCTAGAAGGAGGGCGTGAACTTAATTAATGGCACGAGTTGGTTGCAAGAATCCTCCACCCCCTAATCGCTCACCTATAGTGACTAGAAGCCATTCACATGATAATATTCCCCTTCAAACAACAACTACTTCAACCAAAGATCCGCAGATCACCGTTGACCCAACAACCCCTAATCCTACAGGTGGTGACATACAAGAGATTGTCCGCCAATCTCTTATTAAAACACATAGTGCCTTAGCCCGTTTGAGGCAACCAAACCGTTCGTGGGGTCAACTTTTGGACTTCTCCGATATCATAGAACAATTAGGTGACACTAACCTCACTGTGAATATTACAGATCCAAACTTAAATCCTGCTGCAGGAGGATCTGGGATACCTCCTTCACCACCTCCATCATCCCCTTCCTCTTCTGGAGGAGATTCCTCTGACGAAGGCAATTCCCCTTCTCAGCCTTCCACACCCACTACCCCAATGGAAAATCAGAACAACCCTGCTAGACCCTGGCTTGACCAGGATGCCATAGCCGTACCTGGAGCTCAACATCCTCTACCTAAGCACCCAGAGAAATGGCTTCCCAAGTTTGATCTTGACTCAAAACAGATAGCTGAAGATCACATTAAAAAGTTCATGTTAGCCATAAGACTCCGCAATGTCGAACATGAAGATGTTGTCTGCAGGTTTTTCCCATATACCTTCAAGGGTAATGCATCCACATGGTACTTTGCCCAACAACCCCATATCATCGTGTCTTAGGAAAAGTTTGAGTCATTCTTTTTGGAAAAGTTCGGAGACGGTAAACCTCCGGAAGTCCTAGTCATGGATCTTTCTAGCCTAAAAATGAACCCTAAAGAAAAAGTTAAATATTTTAATCAAATATTCTTGACACTGAAAAACCGAATCCCTACGGATTCTATGCCTGCTGAGAGTCTTATAATAGCTTACTACACTAAAGCTTTGCATCAGAGCATAGCTATTTGGGTTAAACAATCCAAGAAAGCCATGTTGTTAGAGGCCTTCGAAGAGGCCAGCCATATTGAAAAAGACATACTTAGTCTTAAAGACTCTTCTATCAATGAAACAGAGACTAATTCTTCTTCCAAAAAGAAGATCGAAATTCTCCCCAGACCCACTCCAAGTAAAACATAACCTGAAAACTACGATTTGGGAAACCTAACCAAAGTTGTTCAGAAACTGTCTAATCAAGTTATAGACTTAAAAAGGTCGACTGAAGAAGCTTCCTCTAGCAAAGGACCTTACAAACCCCTGTTCCGGAATCCTTTTCCTACCAACCGACCTAATCCAACCACCGAAGGCCTAAATCTAGAAAGTTTGCAATGTGCCCTTCAAACAATTCTAGAAGCCCAAGATAACTTGATGCCTCCTGAGATTCCTGAGGAGGTAGTCGAGCAAGAGACATTCCAAGAAGAAGAGTCTTATCCAAACATTTTTGGACACTTCTCGGATAACATCTTTCAAGCCAACTTCGAGACTGTTCATCCTTATAACACTAGGAGTAAGACAATAAATAAACCTTCTTCCAAAAATACTACAGCTTCGCCTCTAAAGCAATCTAAATCAGCTGAAACTAAATAGAATAATGTGAGCCCCAAATTAGATTATGATGTAGTTGAAGATCTTAAAAAGTTAAGGGCTAACATTTCTATTTACGAGTTGTTGAAGTTTCCATTTTTGTTACAAAAAATGTTGCAAAATATTTCAGAGAATGGCAAGAATGGTAATTCCAATGGTAACAAGGTTGTGCAAAACAAAGTCCCTCAGAAGACTTCCACTAAAAATAATCTTGATCCTCAAGATAGAGGAAGCCTTCCTGTAAGTAATGTAAATAATGTAAATAATGTAGATAAAGTAGCTTTGGAAATTGCGAGTAAAAAGCCACAAGCTACTACTCTTAGCACTCGCAAGAATGTACCTCCTTTCCTATTAAATTTCGAGATCTTCAATAGAAACGTGCACAATTGTATGGTAGACTCAGGGGGGTCATCCAATGTGATGCCATGGTCTATTTGCCAAAAGATAAACGCTGAAGTCGAACCCTCAACTTTAAAAATCATACAACTTGATCGGACAAATGTTAAAGTTATAGGCGAACTAAAGAATATGCTTATTAGATTATCATCTAACCCCAAGGTTCATCAAGTTATTGATATAATTGTTGTGGACATCCCAGAAGTGTATGGCCTATTTTTAAGCAGGGACTGGTCGGAGCAACTGCATGGTTATTTCGCAACAGATTGGTCTCATCTATGGCTTCCAGACAACGACAAGCCTAATCGAGTAAAGGTGAATCGTGAACGCTACCTTAAGTTAACGGTCACAGATTTGAATGATCCCAATGAACCATATACACCTTCTACTGATTCACCTGAAGTACAAGGGATGGACACCTTCTTCGACAACTTCATGGCCGAGGTTTCACCTATCACCAATCCATAACAACAATCCGATATTGTAGCATATATGCAGCCAACACCTTCCACGCAATGATCCTATGTACCCGATGCAAATCAAATTTGGTCTCTTTATTTCGACGGAGCAAAATCCAAAGAAGGAGCCATAGCAGGCTCCGTCATTATCGATCCGACAGGTAACAAAACATTGATAACATGTAGGTTGGAATTTGAATGTACTAACAATACTGCAGAATATGAGGCTTTACTGCAAGGTCTCATAAGAGCTTTGGATATGAACATTCAAAATTTAACCGTCTTTTGTGACTCTGAAATAGTGGTTAGACAGGTAAGAGATTCTATCCACTGTCTTTCTCCGCATCTCAAAAGATACCAGTCTGAGGTATGGAACTTAATGAATAAATTTTCTGCTTTCAATATAAATTCCATTCCTAGATTGAATAACTCTGAAGCAGATTTATTAGCTAATGTAGCTTCTAAACTCCTTCCTGCAGAAGGCTTGTCCCCAGACGGATTCTCAGTTCAGCTGCTGTTTCGACCATCCATTCCCAACAACGTCACGAACTGGAGAGTATTTGACGACGATCAACAGATTATTAACTTTCTGAACATGGAGGAAACCTTTCAAGGCATGGTGATAGACAAACATACACACGATGACAATTTGCACGATTTTACGGTAATACATGATCCGAAAACTCCTGAATCTTTATCGGAAATGGTAAACTTGATCCCAAAATCTGTAATTAGATTAGAGAAGTTTTATGATTTTCAATATAAATTTAAAAAGATGGTCAATTGTAAAACCAATAGTTCCTCGTTGTCTTATGAAAAGGTGAACTTAGGAACTAATGAAAATCCTCAGTGTATTAATCTAGGGTTGGGATGTTCTCGACAAGAAAAAGCTGCATTCATTAAATTGTTCAAAGAGTTTAAAGATGTCTTTGCATGGACGTATGATGACCTTAAAACATTCGACCTTAATATCATACAACATGTCATCCCGATGAAGCCCCAAACCTTACCCTTCCAACAAAAACTGAGGAAAATGCACCCTAAACTGGAACCAACCATTCAAAAAGAATTGAATAAGCTCCTTAATGCTAAAATAATCTTTCCTGTTAGACACACTTAGTGTGTTTCTAACCTCATCCCAGTCCGGAAGAAAAATGGGGAAATCCGACTTTGCGTCGATTTCCGAAACCTTAATAGAGCGTTTGATAAAGACAACTATCCTATCCCGCCCATGGAACAGATCCTTCAACAGGTATCTGGTTCCGAGAGGCTATCCTTATTGGATGGTTTCTCTGGATACAACCAAGTCCTGATGTCTCCACCAGACCAGCTAAAAACCACCTTCCGTACTCCGTGGGGCACTTATGCTTATCGTAAAATGCCCTTTGGATTTATTAATGCCGGTGCCACTTTTCAGAGAGCAATGGACATTGCTTTTCAAGGCTTAATAAATCAGTCCATCGTAGTTTACTTAGATGATGTGACTGTATTTTCTAAAAACAAAAACGATCATCTAGCTCACTTACGAGCCGTCCTGCTGCGATGTCGTAAATACAACATCTCCCTGAACCCCTAAAAGTCCATCTTTGCAGTAGAACAGGGTAAACTCCTAGGATTCATTGTGTCTAGTGAAGGTATGATTATTGACCCCAAAAGGACTCAATCCATCACAAAAATCCCCCCTCCTACATCCAAAAAATCCATTCAGTCTTTCTTAGGCCAGATTAACTTCGTGAGGAGATTCGTCCCCAGTTTCTCCGAAATGGTTAGGCCTCTACAGAATTTGATCAAGAAAGACACCCAATATCACTGGGGACCCCTAGAAAATCAAGCTTTTAATGCAATAAAGAAGGCCATTATAGACGCTCCGTGTCTCATGAGCCCAGATTTTTCTCAAGATTTTACACTCTATACTTTTGCTTCTAACCATTCCTATGTCGCCATCCTAACCCAAAAGAATGCCGAGAAAAACAAAGTACCCATCGCCTTTATGAGCTCCTCTTTCAAAGGCGCTGAACTTAATTACCCAATGGTAGATCGACAAGCCTATGCTATTTTCAAAGCAGTAAAGCACTTCCAGTCCTATCTTTTGAAGTCAAGGACGAAAGTCATTGTCCCCTACCCAGCCGTGAGGAAATTGTTAGTGCAGAAAGAGCTAGGATAAAAGAGAGCCAACTGGGTCACTTCTTTGCAGGAGTATGAATTAGAAATTACCCCAGCTCAGATAGTGAGAGGCCAAGGGTTATGCAAGTTAGTTGTTGATTCAGCAGCAGGACAACAAGAAGAAAGCGATACGTCAAACCTAGGACAAAGCGATCAAAGTTTAGTCTGTTGCGCACAAAACCTTGTTAGTCCTTGGTACGAAGATATAAGATTCTGTCTTGAACATGGATCAAATCCCTGTCACCTTGACCCCGCCAAAAGAAGAGCATTGAGACTGAAGTCTGCCTCCTTTCATTTGGTTAATGGTATCCTGTTTCGTCAAAGTTTTTACGGCGTACTGATGCGTTGTCTTGAAAAAGACGAAGCAGAAAAAGTCTTGCTAGAGTTGCATGTAGGAGAAGATGGTGGCCATTTTGGTGGTGACACCACTGCTCATAAATTTCTAAGAGCCGGTTATTACTGGCCCATGATTTTTAGAGACGCTCATGCCTTGTGTTGTAAATGTATCATCTGTCAGAAAGCATCAGGGCGATTACAAAAACCAGCCTTTCCTCTGCAGCTCGTTACAGTAGATTCTCCTTTTCAATAGTGGGGCCTTGATATCATAGGTCCAATCAACCCTTCGTCCTCCCAACAACACAAGTTTATTGTGACTACCACAAATTAATTTACACAATGGTCTGAAGCTGCTGCGCTAAGAACGGTCGACACCAGTCAGGTAATTGCCTTTCTAAATTCAAATATTATCACTCGTTTCGGTATCCCTGACTGTTTAGTTTTCGATAATGCTTCTTACTTTTCCTCTCTTGAAATGAGTGAGTTCGCTTTGGAAAAGGGAATTAAGTTGAAGTATTTTGCGAGTTACTACCCCCAGGGCAACAGACTGGCAAAATCAACAAACAAGAACTTGATTAAAATTATCAAGAGAACCATGGTTGAAAATCACAAGAATTGGCACAATGCGCTGCTGAACGCGCTGTGGGGTGATAGGGTAACGCCAAAAGATGCTGTAGGTAACTCCCCCTTTTTTCTTGTTTATGGCAGAGAAGCAATTCTGCCACCTCACATTCTTCTTCCTTCACTACAATTGTCACAAAAAGTCCAAGAAGAAGATTGTCCCCCGTTGGAAAACCGAATTAATGCTTTGATGAAGCTAGAAGAGATAAGAGCCCAAGATAAACGTAAGTTAGATCAACATCAAAAATTGGTTAAAAGCTGGTTCGATTCTAATTCTACTTCTGATAGGAATTTTGAAGTAGGTGATCTCGTCTTGAAGTGGGACAAACCACACGAGGGAAAGGGAGAGCACACAAAATTTCAAAACTTATGGCTCAGACCGTTTTTAATTGCTGAAAAGTTGGGTCCTAGTTCTTTTCGATTGCAGAATCTTGAAGGGCCGCTTGACACCTATCTGGTGAATGGACAAGCCCTGAAAAGATACTTTGCTTGATCACAACCCTTGTACATTATGTACATATTTCTGCTTTTTGTTTTCCTTTTTCGTTTGCTTTTTGATTTTGATTTGAATTTATCAGTTTCTGTTTTCTTTGAAATACACACACCTGTATACTGAACTATTCAGAAAAAGACAAAAGAAATTTCCTTCGCTGAAATAAGTTCTGAAAATTTGAATAAACATCAATGGTTTGCTTCTGAAATTTGTATCTGTGTTGGAAAAGTCTGTTGTTTGAAAGAAGTTTACTGATTTCGATCTTTGAGTAAAGTTCATCATGATCATCTATTATCTTTTTACGCTGTCCCTTTTCCATAAAGGAATGACTCAGAAGATGTCTCCCTGTCTTAGGAAGTTGTTTTTGTCAAAAAAACATCTCTGGATCTAAATAGAGGACAGTCCTAAAAAATTCTGATGAGGTCTAAAAAAATATGAAGAATCATGATTTTTAGCGTGACCCCGCTAAGCTATATATCTATGAAAAACAAAATAAAAAACTATTAAGAAGAGCTGTGGGAAGTGCTTGTAAACACGTTGGGATACTGAATAGGTCTGCTGGTAGTGGGTAAATGCATGCATGGCACCAAGACAACTTCGCCGGGGTACTGAACAGGCCCGATGGCAGCGAAACAATGTCGAGTATATGAAAATTTGCAAAAAAGAAACCTCTTTAATGTCCTTTATTCTGATCCAGAACTTCTTGGCAGGATACAGATGTCAGAGTGGGTTAAATGGCAACCCTGTCGAGGCTATGGACGCCTGCTGGCAGTAGTGGCCATGCCAACAGTATTGGAGATTTTCTCTTTAATATCGTGACTTGCTGATCTTAAGATTGTTATCAGTTTTCATCTTTTGAAACATTGCTGCAATAATTGGTTAATGATGATGTTTATACGATTTTCTGGTTGTTATTTTTGAGTTGAAATTTTCTTCGCTATCTTAATCTGAATTTGTGCCTTTTGCAGAGATAACTGCTTCTACCAGTGTGTCGCCATTGTTGGCAGCCAATTCACATTTTTCCATTGTCTTATAAGCTGCCTACACCAATGTTTTGCAAACATTGATTTTTCGTCGCAATTTTCAAATAAACGACACTTTTATTCTTGACGCCTTTTACACACTTATTTTCGTTTTGTTTTCACGACTGTACGCGTGAAAACATTGGTCTTTCAAAGATACATTAAAATCACTGTCTGAATTGTCGTTATCTTTTTGTCGATATGTCTATTGCGCTTAAATTTCACTTATCATTACTCATTGGACTATACTCATTGGACATTCTTGTATTGATTGTGTGACTTGGTATCATTGAGTTTGTAATGCATTGGCATTTGGGTTAGCTTTTTTACCTACTTGACCTTTTGGTTTCATAAGATACATGGGTGTTATGGTTAAATCTTTCATATATATCTTTTTAATATAATGCCTATGTCTATGTTTTCATAACTATTGGTATGTTGGTTATATGAATACCCATTGGCACAGTGGTTAAACTATTGATATGAGCTGTTAAAATATCCTGGCGCATGGATAAACATTTAGTATTGATTTCAAATTGAATATTGATGGTTCAAAACTTTGGCATAACGTTGATTGCGCGTTGGTTTATACACTCATTATTGTTTTATTTGGCCCGCCAATTAATATTATTGTTGAATTATAGAATAGTGGGTTGAACAGCTATGAAAATCGACGGTTGTACTTTGGTAATTACTATTTTGCATGGCAGTGATAAGATCCACCACCTTCGCACGATGGAATTTATGCCTATCTTTTTCCCCGCTTACCTCTGTTAGCTCGGATAACTTTCGGGTAGCTTTGCTCCTGTGTGGTTATGATCCAAACCCTCGTCTTACCATGTGCTCGGCTCCATGGCACCAGTCATGCGAATCGAGCCAAACGACAACCAAGCCTTGTTAATGTTTGACAATGCCCGCAAAGACTTGGAGGAGAACGGTTGGCTCACCTTTATGCAACGATTTGAGGGTTTTAATCTCTGTGTAGCACGACAGTTTTCCATGACTTTCGATGGCTGTAGAGCCAAGGTGGGTGACATACAGTTGGAAATTGATGAGAAATTTATTAGCTCTGCCACAGGGTTTCCTTCCACAGGAAAACATTGGTTTAAGGATTGTAAGGTCGAGGAGGTGCCATGGACACTGCTGTTCCTCTCGCGAAAAGTCACTTCTTGTGACAGAGGTATGCCCATCTCTGCACTTAAACCACAATGGCATGATACTTTTATGGTAGTCAAACAGTTCGTGACCTGTGAAGGTCGATACAGACTCATTTTCCTCTACCACCTGCGTTTGATAATGAGTTTTATGGGATACTCGTTGAATATTCCCTTTTACTTTCATCGAAGCCTATATAAAATGTCGAAAAAGTTTAAAAGGAAAAAGGATGATAGCAGCCTGTTCCACCACAGACTTATTAAGCTTATCATTGTTTATCACTTGAGTTTACATGGTGATAGCTAGAGAGATTTCATCGCTCGTAATGGTTTCGATGAAACAGACCCTGTCCAGGTTGAAAAACTTGTAGTGAGTGAAGCCAAGTCCGAGCTGACTGTGCCCTTCTATATCCTATTGCCTGCTCCTAAACCTTCAGTCGACCCTCCTATTGATTTACCAGATGTTGAAACTGAGAAGGCCAAGGCTGTTAAGAAACCTATGAGAAAAAATCCCAAGGAAAACCCTACTGCTAATGCCAAAGGAAAAAGGAATTCTCGGATCATTTCGAGAATGGCTAGAAATAACCCTAAACCCTCTGCTGAGCGAGACCCTATCGTCCTAAGTGAGGATTCCGATTCTGACGTAGAACATTTTCTAGCCAGTGAGAATCCCTACTCACAGGGCTTATGCCCTGAACCACCTTACGATTTCGTGTCGAATCTTCCCCCTTGCCTAAGGAATAATCCCAATTACCCGGGGATTAAATTGCCTAACGAAACCCTTGGCCATATAACGAAACCCTCGCTTTCTCTTTCAAACCCCACACAGTCTTCCTGTGACCAATGTGATTTATGGCTGGAACGATACTACGTTGACGTTCCTATAATCCAATCGAATATTCAATCACTGGAAGACCAAATTGCAATCTTGACCAGCCAAAGTAGACCAACTCCAAGCAACTGATAAGAAGCAAAAGACAACTGGCTCCATCCTTTTCAAAAACGTTGAATTAGCCACAACCGTTGTCAACTCCAAATTGGCATAATCAAACCGTCTCGTCGCTATACAGGTATGAAAATTTGATATCGTTTTTGTTTTGTGAATGATCAAGGTTAATATAATGATTTGAATTCTATTTTTAAATAGCTCAGTCTCTCATTCAAATGCCTCTGTCATTTGGTGATCATCCTGTGCATTGTTTCATTTTGCTAAAATAAAAGGAATTTCGATTTGATATATGATTTGCTCATAGATTTTTATTGGATTTGAATGGTTTTCGTTTGGATTTGATTTGCTAAGTTTGTCTGATTGAAGTAACGGAATTAATGGTTTATTTTCAATTCAATTCGTTTTGCATCCACTCTGAACAGGAAGTTTTCATGCTCAATTTAGAATACGATTATGCTTGGATTCGATCTCGTTATGATTCATGTGCTGTGATTGGTAAACGATTTCAGTAAGTTGTTACGATATGTTGTGTCATATGATTTTCCAAATTGGGAATACCAATCTGTTTAATTTGGAAAGAACGACTCTGTTTTTGTAAAAACAAGGTTCTCATTAAACCTGTGCAAATGCGTCCGAATCATGGAATGGATTTGATTCATGATAACTAGGCTAAATCCCAGCCGATTGATTTGTTTGATTGGATTGCTGTTAGTTCGATCATTTCCATGAGTTAGATTTGTATCATAAATGAATGCTCTGTTTGATTTTGATTTGTAAAACGAGTTGGTTAAATCCAGATCGACGATTGGTATATATGTTAATTTCGGTTATTTTGAATTGAACGATTTCGTTCAATGCCAATCAAGTTTGTTTGCCCCAATTTGCAATAGCAAACGATCGACCAATTCTTACGAACTCTGTTACCAACTGTTTGATCTCATTTTGATTTCGTTTATGGACAGTTACACGACAATGTTGGTTTATTTCGCTTATGATATGAATCGTTTGCTATGTCCTTACAGCTATAACAGTTGGAAAAAGATTTTGTTTGAATTCGATCGTATCTCTTCCTGTTGAAGCAGTAAAACGATTGCCTGCAATTTGTTTGATCATATTGGTTTTAATTGAATATGAAACGATCTTACAACAGTTCGATTATGATTCTATTGACCCGACTTTGTGGTAACAAAAGAAACAAAGTGTTCCTATCTCTGTATTCGGTTGAATGATTTTTGATCATGTTTGATTTCAAATGGTATAATAATTTCAAATTAAATGATTCGTTTTCAAATAAGCTGTTGGATGTTAATTGAATTTAATTCATTAAAAGATTTTCAATTGATTTTAATGCTGATTCTCTGTCTTATTTAGACCAGCTACAGAATCGCATGATTCTGTAGCTAGTCTATAGAATTAGTTTTTATCATTTTATTAATAAAAGATCCTTCTAACTTGTCTATTTTTGACCCTTTTCAGGTGAATTCGAATTGCCTGGGACTTGCTGGATAGTCTAGGGGATATTTGTGTGTTTAGTTTTATTGTAGTTTCCTAGTTTAGTTAAACTTGGGATATCCTCCCAGATTTTATGTAAACGGTTTGATAACTTCCACAGGGAGGTTTTACCCTGTGGAAAAACTTATAAATACTTATTATTTTTGTAATAAGGATCATCCTCACTTGTGGGAGAACCAGGATATGGATTTTTAATACAAACTGAGACAGAAGTTGATGTTCTGCTACAACTTTCGCTTTCATAATATCAATCTTTTATTTCATGTTTATGCTTATCAATTTGCATTTGATTAGTGACTACTTTAGCTATCATAGTCTTTTGCAAAATGATATGATTGAATTAATGTGATACATGCCTGATTTCTTTCACTAATTTAAAAAACACAACGATTACTTGATTCAGTTTAGGAATGACAGATTTCTCTTCTTCATCAATTGAATTATTTTGTATAAGTCTTTGCATATGGGTTTATCTAATTGTAGAGATTTATAAATCATATGATTGTTGTGATTTTTATGTCCTGTAAACACA
>ML822552.1:83996-108599 GCA_009831015.1 Picea engelmannii | reverse complement strand
CCACAGAGGGGGTACCCCCCCTCTGCACTCCCCCGCGTGGAAGAGTGTACATACTTCTGGGGTGTAAATACTTCATGGGGTATAAACACGGCTGAAAGCAAGGACCTCTAAATCAGGAAGATAATCAGGCTCCACAACCAACATGAAGATGTTATGCGGGCAGAGTACCCGCATCTTTTTGAAAATTTTGAAAATCTTGTAGATGCAGTGTAAAGTTGCACTGAGGATAGTGAAAAAATAAGGGGAGGGGATTGTAATGTCCCCAAGGCCAAGCTCTGTTGTAAATCATGTCTATGAAGTGTAAATCTTTCATTAAGAATTGTAATTATGTTTTATAGGCTGGTGAGCCAAGTTTATATAATCTGGTGGGATTATGTGTTATTAGGTCGGAGAGCTTGAGTGTTAAGGCAGGGAGCCTGCTTTTGTATATGTAATCATGCAGAACATTAATAAAAATATAAAAACCACTACGTGTAGACTGACCATGATGATTGAGTGATGGGGGACTAAGCTTCCACAGAGTGGGTAAGGGATTGGGGGCTGGAAGGTTGGAAAGAGGGGCTAAGCGTAGGGGATTAAGTCCTTGGAAATAATATTTTAATATTATTCCAAAATCCATGTGAAATGTGATGTTTTATCCTAAGTTCTTTGGAAGGATGAGTGACTTCCAAATGGGAAGGAATGAGCTTCATGGGTGACAAGGGTCAACCCAAGCGCATGCAGTTAAAACTGTTGAGTTGAGCCATGATGGGGGGGGTTCTCCATTCTGCCGTTCATTGTCTAAACTGTGTGACCTCTGCGTCTGAGATAGGCATATCACACACAACACTGAAAACCAAAACCATGAGACCTCTATGATTGTCCAGTGTATTCGCTTCTGGTCTCTGCGTTTGGCCTCCATCCTCGATCTCTGTTTCGGTGTTTGTTCTAGGAAATCCTTACCTGAACTGTTAAGTCTCTGTGTGGGATCTCTGTACACCCTCATGCATCCCCAAAACCTGAGCCGTGAGTCTGTCCTGTATTGTTGGTTGGGAAAAATCGAATGTCCCGTAATTGTTGAGCCTTGTTATGCTGTAGCATCTGTCTGTCACCAATTTTGGGAAGCCCATGTCTGTGTTTCCAGTGGACTGTTGTGGTCATGCAGTGATTGACTACATGTGTCTTGCAAACCATTGTATGTTTGTGTGGAGCCTCATGGTTTCCTGACTGTGTTGGAAATCGAGTTGAAGGAAACAAGTTGTTAGGCCTATGAGCAACTCCCTCCAGGTGAGAGAGTCTGCTGGGAAGTGGTTTTCTCCCAGAGAGAGTCCAACACCAGCTTTAGAGCTATGAGAATTCCTGATCCAACCTGTTGCTGAGGCCCAGAGAGGGAGGTGAAGCACCGATGGACTGTGCTTGTGAAGGTGTATACTCCGTGGTGGAACATGCATGTGGGGAATGAGAGTCTTTTAGTAGTGGGTGTAAAAAGGCATCCTGGGAAGAATCCTTCCTGTTATTCTGTGAAGTTTTCCCTGTAACCTCAGCCTAGACTAGGATTCCTTGCCTTGGGTGGAGCTTAGTCCTAGCTTGGGGGTGACCTACTGCTGAGAGTGATGAGGAACGTGGTCTAAGGCTGGGAGGTTCATGGAAGGCCTGCATGTGGTTGGTGGAATTACCACGGTTTCAAAGATAAGTATCAACTTATGCTTAATATTATGTTTTTCATGCCTTTGATGCTTATATGTATCATGTATTCTGTTGTGCATATGAATTATTGTTAATTCCAAGGATTATTTATGTTAGTAGTGATCTTGTGATTACTCTGAGTTAATTGTGTTTAATTTGATTTAAATGCATGTTATTGATTAAGTATGAGAATGGTGTGTTCCGCACAATAGCGTTTTCCCAGCCAGTAGGATTAAGGCCGAGGGAGTGTTACAAATACTATGACACAAAGAAAGAAACTAGTGCTATACAAGTGACATCATCCAGATCCCATAGAAGAAAGGATGAGCATGGGAATGGAAAGTAGTCAAGGAGCATGAGAAGGCTCCATCATTCACCATAACAATACACTTGGAGAGCTCATGCAAGTTCAGGGCTAGGAAGAAGCCCAAGTGTGTCCCCTGTGAGGAGACAAAGGAGAAGGTTCGAGGGAGACATATTTCAAGGTGAACTCAGGAAAATCAAGCCACCAACATTCAATGGTGAGCATAAAAGGGGAGAATAGGTTGAGGTCTGGTTGTTGGAAATGAAGAAATGTTTCCAACTGTATGATTATCCCTCTAGGGTAGAAACAAGAATTGCAACCTACCACTTGTAAGGAATGACATCCATGTCGTGGGATCAACTTAAGAAAGAAAAACACCTTGATGAGAGGAAGGTCTCATGGAGGTATTTCAAAGAATATTTCCAAGAGAAATATTTGTCAGAGAATTACTATGAGAGGAAGATGAAAGAGTTCTTTGAACTCAAGTTGGGAAGCATGACAATGGATGAGTATGAGAAAAGGTTCTTTGAGTAGCTGAAGTATGTGGATTTCGTAAAGTATGTGAAGGTCAAAATCCAAAGGTTTCTAAGTGGGTTACCCTCTTTCTACAGTGACAATATACAATATGATAACCCCAAGAATTTGGAGAAGACCATAATGATAGCAATGCTTCTATATGAGAAGAGCAGAGGGAGGCCAGTATTCCAAAAGACTTGGATTGACAAGGTGAAGGGTAAAAAGGAGAAAGTGTAGAAATAATTTAAGACACCCCTTTTCAAGAATAGTTCCCAAGAAAAACAACAAGGATAACCAACCAAAAATGAGAAAAATACAACAGATTCGTTTGGGAAAAGGCCAAGCCAAAAACTTGTACAATGTTGGGGATGCGAGGGAAATCACTTATATATGGAATGCCATCACAAAGGTGAAGGAATGGGGATTGTCCACAACATTTAGGAGGTTGAAACAATAGAATACATGAGAGGCAGCATGCCAAGGATTTATGAAGCCTTGGAAAAAAAGTGAGCAGAGTATCAATCCCCAATGATTGAAGTGGAAGGTAAGATTTATAACCATCCAATAACAATTTTAATTGATTATGGAGCTAGCCATAGTTATGTTGAAACAATTCTTAATTTTTTTTTTTTTTTTTTATCCCTAAGGCCTAAAGTTTCCTTTTTTGGGTTTCGTCTTTTCACAAAACATGAGTTTTGTTATCAATCCCAAACACACGGCACCTTTTTCTCAAAGAATTTAATTATTTGGATAATAAAAGGCAAAAAAGCTTAAAAGAATTATAAGAATCCCGACGCCTTTTCTATGAAATTATTTTAATCATGATAAGTTTTAAAACTAACGGATTTAAGGTTAAGCTTAAAGAATTTTTGGGATTCGGGGTTTGCTGAAAACATATTTTTTCGATACAAATCGAATCGTGAAATCCCGATCCCCGATTTCCTGAAACGTTGAAGTCTTAGTTAAAGCATGGATTAATTAATTCTCTAATGTGAAAGGTTAAAGGTTAATATAATCATGTCGCAATTTCGGGATTCGCGGTTCAGTGATAACACATCTCTTGTCATCATGATTCCCGAAATCCCGAATCACGAAACCCCGATCCATAGTTCGTGTTAAATCAAACTAACTCTGTTTTGTCCTTAATCGTGATTAGTTAGTTAATTAAGATGAGTTTAAGTCCTGTATTTAAAAAACCCGTCGCGATTTCGCGATTTTGGAGATCGGATTTCATCGATGACATACTTCTCGACAACATGATCCTCGAAATCCCGAAAATGATTAATCTCAATTAATTACTTCACTAAAACGTTTTAAGTCTTAATTAACACGTCGCGATTTCGTGATTTCGGAGATCGGATTTTATCGATGACATACTTCTCGACAACATGATCTCCGAAATCCCAAAAAACAAAGTTTTAAGTCTTAATCTATGATTAGCACTAATTAACCTTTTTCCAAAATAGGATTAATGATAATCATTCTTTCTAAGTTTTCGTTCATGTTTCGCTTTCTGATTAAGTAAAGTGTCCTGAGTTTTCTTTAAAAATCCAAAGGCACCAAAATACGGACATTAAATGCGTATCTCAGAAATATATCTTCTGCATTAAATGCCTTGAATTCTTGTCAGCTGTGTCAATCCCGTCACTTTTAAATGTATTCAAAGTGATCATTTAAATGTCTGTGTTTTCATTTCATCAAGCGCAAGAAACACTTAGCTGAGCTCGTTCATTCATTTTTTGTGACAGGTTTTCAATTTAACCTAAAGTCATGGCACCGAAAAAGGCACCGAAGAAGAGTGAAGACACATAGGAAGGAGATATCATCTCTGACACCACACCACACGCTATAGAATCCATTAAATCTTGGTCTCAAATCTCTGAATTTATGGAATATGAACTCAAGAATGCTCATCCTGATTCTGAGAATCATTGTCGGGACATAGTTGAATCAGAGCTTCATATGATCACTGAGCACCCGCGACTTGTGGAATACAATGATATGATCAGTTGGGCCCTGGAAAAGGTTGATATCTTGATGAGGAGCATATTAAATGATCAAGGATTTATCGTCGGCTCATTCAGACCAGAACACATACAATTAATGTATAAACTCTCGCCAAATCCTAAATGTACTTTTAATGCTGAATTTTTAGTAGAGTTTCAGAGGAAAGAATGCATTGAGGCAGACCAGACATATCCTGATATGATTAGAGAATGGTTGAGGTGTCCATCAAAGTTTAGAGATGATACCCATGGGATTTATGCTACAACATCCTTGAATGAATACATGGTATATGTAGCCATTATTCTATGTAGACTTTTGAGGAGAAAAGATCCCTGCCATTTTCATGCAGATTGGGTGCCATTTTTAGAAGAAGCTTCAGAAGGGTATGCTTTTAACTGGCATAAGATTTTTTCAGATAACCTAACACAGGAAATCTCAAACTACAAAGCAGTAAAATCAAAGGGACAACCAACATCCTTTTACATGTCAACATACATTATGGATGCAATCTATTATGTGACTCCTTTTCCCTTAATGAATTGGAGTTGGAACATTTCCTATCCAGAACCCATTCATAAATATCAATCTGCCCTTTGGGAAGAAAATGATAAGGATGCATTTTATGAAGTTTTTCATTTTATTATAATTCCGATGCATAAAATATTTTTTGGATGCGAACCCCCTCGCATTTCTGATGCAATCATAGAAAATCTTAAAGCAATTGTCGACTGGTTTATTGAGGATAATTTTTCCTACATTAGGGTTTACGGTTGTTCCATTCCCCCTCATGCACTCCCTAAATTCCTACCAGACAGATTGGTGTGCAGGGAGGTAGCCCATCAGATAGTTAAGGGCGACGTTGGATTAGAACTAAAAGAAGCTCAGAAGAAGTCATGGCCAACTTTCCCTGTACATATTGGGAAATTTTCTTTATTAAATCTAGGCCATTCTAAGGTAGAGGCTAAATCATTAGAAGAAGTGAAATTAGTAGATATTGAGCACAGAAAGTATGACCCCTACCAGGTAATAAGAAGGCATTTTATGCATTGTAATCTAAAATCCTATGAGCATGAAACATCTATCTATGATGATGTATTCAAGGATGTTAAATCCTATGAAGAAGTACTGAACAAAGTACAAGCCATGCCACTTGACTCACAGACTAGATTCACGTCATTCCAGGGCCATAGGCAAAGTTGCCTACCCAAGAGTTTGTAGGGTGAAGTTTCGACCCCACCTCTAGAGCAGGAAGGGCCTCCCCCAGAGTTTGAAACAAATACACAGGACAAAGAAAATACCAAAGGAAATATGAAGGATACTGAGATACCTTCCCAAGACATAGAGGGTTCCCAGACAAAAGAATCAGAGACAAGGAAGGGAAAAGAGCTGGAAACACCCCTAGAAATCCCTAAGGATGTTCCAGAAAAGACAGGAGGAACAACATCAACAGAGCTCAGTAGTCCCATCACTTCCTTAACCCCATTGCAGTCAACTTATGGAACCCCCCATGAAGGAGCTCTGTATGTCAGTGATCTAGAGCCAATTTCAAGGGATGCGATCCCTCCATCAGATTATTTTTTTCAGTAAAAAGAGAAGAGAAATCTTGAAATAGGAATCCATCCGAGAGGAGAGGGGATGATTAAAAAACATAGGGTCATTATAGATGGAAAGAAGCTTAAAGATGGAGACTTTTCTACAGAGTTAGCAGGTACGATGGGAGCTATATCATCGGAAAATATATATTCTGTTGGTATTTTAACAACCATGCTCGAACAAAAAGACCAAACAATAACTCAACTACAAGACAAATTGAAAGAAACTGAGAGAAATATCAGTTGGGGAATACAAAAGGGTCTAGAACAAGCTAGACTAAAAGATATTCAAGAAATTCAGAAAATGAAAATAGGCTTAGAAGAGGAAAAACAAATAATACAAGTCACATAGGCACAGGTCCAAAAGTAGGAAGAAGAAAATAAACAGTTACAAGGTAAAATTAGTTCTATTATTAATCAAGTAGTAGAACTTGAAATTTTCAGGGCACAAGCATCGGGAATACATTTGAAAATAGAAGAAGAACAACAGAAAGTGTTTTTAAATCTAGAAGTAGTCCAGAATTACTTTCAAGAAACAAATAAATCCTTGGAGAATGTTCTCCAGAAGGAAAGGGAAGAAAAAGTGGCCAGAACGACTTTCCAAAAGGCGGTATCCCTCTCAACTAAGGAAGGAGTTGGAAGGATTCATAAATTATCCATTTCAGAATAGGTTAAAGGAGACACAATACTTAAAGTGTGGGAAGCAGACCTGGCCGAATATAAAATAATAACCAGAGATGTCAATTATGATTGCCAGGGAATTTTTGATCTTTTAGAAAGGACTTCATTGAATATCAGAAAAAATGTCTGTCCTAGATTATTAGTTGAGATTAACATTGCCAAGCACCAGCTAAGGTTCAAAGAAGAGCTGGAGGAAATGAAGATAGAGATCTCAAAAATTAAATTAATCAATATCACAGAAATCGACAAATGGATGGTGACACCGAACTTAAAGTTGCAAACTATTAAGTTCATAGGGAAGATGATAGAAGATCGTTTGCCTGAATTACAAAAACGATTCTTCATGTTTGAAGAAAAAGAGATACCAGACGCTCCCAGAGTTTTTGTGAAATTTTTGGGAAAGTGTGTTCACTGTCTTGAGGTGGAGAAAAGAAGTTCATCAACACAAACGTAAAAGCATTTTTTTTTGAATATTTTCATCATTAGAAATTAGAAAAGAAATGTAAATGGTTGACATTATTCATATATGTAACCGTAATCTTAGGAAGTTGGTTAATCACCAACGAGAAAATATTTGATGAAGATGTATAAATGTATTTTAAAAATACTGAGAAAGGGCTTTTGATTTTTTGGAGAGAGCCGATTGTATTAACAATTTTCCAATCCATCATAATATATGATACATACGAGATTCTTAATCCTGCCAATTTGTAGCTATGTGTTCTTTAACCCTATTTACCATACTTTATTATGTTTTTCGTTCAATGTTTTTCTAATGAATAATCAATTTGAAGTTATCTGTAAACATCTTTTATAGTTTAGATTGATTCGGATATCAAATTATTTACAATTTTTCCTCTGAAATTGCTATTAGTGATTTTAAGACCTGTGAATCATTTGAACCTTAATACTTAACTTTTCATTAGAAATCTCGTTTTCCTTCTTTATTTCCTGTTACAATATGAGATTCTTTCTTGATTAAAGCCTCATATTTTTCAGTAGTATTTCTTTGTTATTTTATAATTCTCAAATTGTTGCAAATCCAGGAAACGACCTCGAATGTATTTATGTTAGTGTTTTGAATTTCAAAACTATTTTTTCCTATTCTCATCTCTTAAAAGATTGAAGTGACAGTTGATTAAATTCTTTCACAATTAAATAAAATCTTATTCTCCATGACTGTCCCAAATAACAGACAACCCAACATTGAACCTAGCCTTCAAGATCAAACCAGTATTGCTTTGAACCTATTTAATACCATCCTACAAACAACAACTAACCGGGTCGAATTAGAACATTCACGGGCTGCTATTGAGAGAGATATTAGCATCCAAGAACAACAAGAAGCTAGACAAAGACAATTGAGAAATTGATTCTGCTTCACCCTTCCTTTTCAATTCTTATCCTTAAGTTATTCTTTTTTACCTTTACGGATGCCTTGACGGTATATTTTACGGCCTTAAAGTATAAACTCAGGAACAACAAGTTACATAAACTCTAACAATGTTAACATGTTTCACTTGAAAAGGAGTAATCATAATAAATCTTGGTTAGTTTAGTTAGCCACAGGGGCAAGAGAAAGATAAATGAGTTGGTTAAGGATTGTCCAATAGACATGAATGGACTCAACACAAAGGTAGATGTGAAAATCATACCATTGGGTTCATATGATTGTCTAATTGGCATAGATTGGCTGGAGAAACACCATGCTATCCTAGACTATTACAACAAGAAAATAACTTGTCTTGATGAAGAAGGGAAACGAGGAAATATGCAAGGCATTCTAAGAGATGTAGTTGTTAGAGAAATATCAAACATGCAGTTGAAAAAATGTTTTAGGAAAGGATGTCAAATTTTTGCAGCCCATATGGATGAGGCAACTAGAGATAAAGTGGAAAGTATTGAATACCATCCAGTCTTGAAAGATTTTGAAGATGCTTTTGGGGAAATCCAAGGATTTCCACCAAAGAGAGACATTTATTTCCTTATTGATTTGGTGCCAGGAGCCGCCCCAGTTTCCAAGACACCTTATAGAATGGGCACACTAGAATTAAAAGAGTTGCAAATGCAACTTGAAGAACTTTTGAAGAAGGGGTATATACACCCAAGTGTGTCACCTTGGGGGGTCATAGTTATTTTTGTATATAATAAATATGGAACCTTAAGGTTGTGTATTGATTTCAGATAGTTGAATAAGGTCACAATAAAGAACAATTATCCTTTGCCAAGGATTGATGATCTTTGTTGGGTCTAAAGATGTCTGAAAACAGTCTTAGTTTAACATTAATTTATCAACCCGATGATTCGTCTTTTATCTCAAAGAATATTGGCAAAGTCTATGCAGATAGCTCGTAGAGGCTAGAATCGTGTAGTGAAAGAAAATATGAGTTTATCAACAATCAAGTTCCTCAAACATTCATTAAAGATTCTAAGAATTGAAATCTAAAGCTGTGCAATGGAAATGAACTAATTAATCTATTGAATTCATTTTAAGAGCAGTAATTGAATCTAAATAAAGACCTGCATAAATGACTATTATTATGAATCCAATTGCTGGAAAGAAAAAGGTGAATTACTCTATCTATGGAAAGAAACAGAGACTGTAATCTAATTGAAAAGAGACTACAATAGTATTTCTATTGAAAGGAACAACAACTATATTCTAATGGAAAGGAACAACAAATGTAGACTAAGTAAAAGGAACATCAAATGTAAACTAAGTAAAAGGAACAACAAATGTAAACTAAGTAAATGTGAATTTATGAGGAACTATCACGCATCAATATCAGTAACGGGAATTGGAGAGACAATCATCTAATGCTTAAGGAAATATCTATCTTTTGCAATTGACATAAAATCATCAATACACTGTTGTGCTCATTTAAATTCTGTAAAAGAGAATCAAATCCCAATGAACTGATACAATTACAGGTCGAACAGTAGCTCCTTCATATTGGGCCCTTGGTCCTTAGAAGAACTGTTATTTGAAACTCAGTATATAGAAATGGTAAAACCGCTCAACACTTTTATTAATTTCATAGCTAGTACAACATTTTACAAAAACTGCTAACACATAGAAATTCTAAGTTCTAAGTTCTTGGATGCAATTCTTCTATATATTTTCAAGATATATTTACCCCTTATATATTATAATAATCTAGGTAAATTAAGCTATCCTGAGGATTGAGAGATCCTTAGGATTGATTTACTATTATAAAGTTACAATATAAGAAACTCGATCATCTTCAAAACTGCCTTGCGCCATAAAGTCTTCAACCTCCAATAGCTTATGTATCTTCAAGATTTCCTTTGATATCTTGGGTTTGAAAATACTTAACCAATCATGTAATAAAACCAGACAATTCCAATCATATTTTAGGATCTATGTAATCTAACTTCAACAATAACGCTAAAGAGTATATTATTCATTTCCTATTCTATTTGATCCTAAATAATAAAAAAGTCAATCAAGATGATATTATGAAATGTGGGAAAAAGGAAGATATTTATACCTTTTTCATAACCTAACATAACCCCCAGCTTACTTTCTTGCATGTCCTCATGCAAGCTGAGATCTTACATGTAAAGAAACAATGTTGTAATGTGGAAAGGTTGGTTCACTAGGCCTTATGAACCCATTACTTCTTTTGAGTTCTCCAAAAGCAACATCCTCCCTTTTCTTGTTAATTTGATAATATTTTTGGTAACTTTATGGAGGGAACCAGATGATAGGGGGATTATATATGCACCCAATCCAAGAAGGCCCTTCCTCTTGGAGAAATCTAGACTACCTCTCTATTCTGTAGGTAGTTGCAAATAAATTCCTGTACCCAAAGGGTTCCCTACTCTTTACATCACTGGAGGATGCATCCCATATCAATTTAGAAGTAGAAAGAGCTTCCTCCTTAAGCTCCCTAAAGCAAGTGATACTTGAACGTATAACCTGTAGATGGATAGGGGATAAGGAGTCTACGACTCCCCCTCTTTTCATAAAGGTTTTATGTCGCATAATGGTTGGAAAGGACTTTGGAGGTTCTCCCCTAACCTAGAGATCTAGCACAACTTCCCTCTTTAGGAAGGTTTTATGAGATTTACCCCATTTGACTTGGTTCTGAGTAAATGGCAAAAATGCCTGAAACTACATGTCACCTATGAATGGGCCAGGGTTATCTTCCCTCTTTTCTTCCAGAATGAAATTATGAAAGTACAATTCACACAAAAAGTATTGTACCTTTTCGTCCTACTCTCTAAAACATGAAATAAACTCAGGTACAATGGCGAAGGAAGTAGGTTTACCTGCTCTGATGTCCTTCACTCTTAATAACATATATCGTTCCTGCAAGAATAAAGTGTAATTGGTGGCAGGGGCTCTACAATTAATAACATCAGAGTAGACATCATAGATATCTTTGATTTTCTCCAAAGATTTTTCTAATTGGGTTTGCACCTTTTTTATCTTCCCTTGGGCTCTGGTGAGCGCAGCATAGGTCTCACTCTCTATTGCTGTCATGTCCTTCAATTGTTTAAAAATATTTTGATGTTCAGTCCTAGCAACCATCTCATCTTGGTTTTGATCCAATGCTCACTGGGCCTATCCCATATCTACCTTTAGTTTATCAATGGTGACACCCTGTACTTGAGATTGGGATGCTTGGTATTCTTCCATAGCTCCCATCTCTTCCCTGGATTGAGTTAATGCTTGCTGGGCCTGTGTACGTTATGCTTCCAGTCTGTCCACAATAGCACTCTGTTTCTGGGATTGGACTGCCTAGTGCTCTACTATAGTTAGTAATTCATTTCTGTTTTGAGCCAGGGTTTGTTGAGACTGCATCAATTCTTCCTCCAATCTCCTGATGGTAACATTCTGCTCAAGGAGTTGAGCTATTTCCTCTAATACTGGGGTGTCTATCTACAGCTTAACATCAATTGTTTATATAACTGTCATATTTTCCCATGTTTCTACATGAATTACTTCCTCATTCTGAGCTACTGTTTCTTCTACTACTATTTCTTCAGGGTTTGTTTATATCCCTACAGAATTTGTACTGACTGTTTCTTTAGGAAGAGGGTTTCTTCCTTGCACTGTGTCCCTTTTGTTATTCTTTCTTATGTGGACCTTATTTTCTTGTTCTAACTGTTTCCTCAATTCCTTAATAATTTCCTTGAGTTTACCCACCTTCTGCTTCAATGCTTCAACATTCTTATCTTTTTTCTTCAACAATTTGTTTTCCTTTTTTAACTTTCTAATTTTCTTATGGCTCTTGGCTGATTTTTGTTTATGAGAGGTCTCAAGGTCTTCTTCATTCTAGCCAGAAGATGGTTGTTCCTCTATTCCTTCCAAATGTTATGTTTGTCCAAGAGGGATTCTTATTTCAAGATGAGGTTATTCTTGTGCTTTGTCTTCTGGAAAAGACATTTCAATATCAGGAAAATCTTTAGCTGGTTTTGAAGAGGAGGCTTTTTCTGGGCATTTTTTTCTGGATTATTTGTGCTCTGGCAATTGAGGTTCCCAAGATTCCCAGAACTTGGGCTATTTCTACCTCATAGCTCTTCAAAAATTGTTCTGTCAGATGCTCTGATGTCGGTTGGGTGTCTTCCTGATCATTCCTTGGTGAGGTCTGTTCTGCTTGCCTAGTTTCTTGAACATTCTCCCATGGAGACTATTCTGTAAAGTTTTGAATTTCTTCAGGATGGTTTGTTGTACCCTGAATTGCTTCAGTTTTTTCTTGAATTCGTCTGCTTCTTCTCCTTGTCTGAATGATGGTTTTAGGGACAATTGTTTCTCTCTTCCTCTTTTTCATTAATGCCTATGTTTGTGAGGTCTGGGCCTTTGTGATTCGGGCAAGGTCTGCCTCAACTTCGGTTTGAAGAGATGGGATTTCACTTTGGAAAGTAGTCTCCTCTACCTATCTATATTCAATTTCCTGTGGTGGTTCTTCATGGAATAATTCAAGCTGCTCCAGTTGTGGAGGTCTATTGGCCTCAATTAGGTTATCCCAGGTCAATTGAGTTTGAATCAGTGCTTTATTTGTTATCAATTTAACTAATCTGTGGTGACTGATAACAATAATAGGGTCCTTGGATTTTTGTGTTCTTAAGGTAACCTCATGTAATATGGCATTCAAAAAGAAAGGTAGATTAAGTACTAACCATTGTTTTAAAGCTTCCAGTAGTTTGAGGTGGCGAGGTTGAATTACATCATATCATCGATCACAGGTGATGTACCGCTGAATTATCCCTGCCAGTTCCTTCCATGGTTCTTTGAGGGTACTGGGATTAAGTCCTTTTCCCTTCTTATCCAATTCTTCCCCAGGGTCTGTGAAAGTTTCTGCAGCTTCCTTCAGTGCTGTGTATCTTCCTGTCCACTGAATTCCCATGGTAGGGAGGCCTGTGACCTCTGTTAAGATTTCTGGGGTGACTTCGATTTGTATGCCTCACACCATAGAGATTTCTCCCTGTAGATTCTGAAAGAATTCAAGCGTGACATTTGTGTCATATCCTTGTAGACGGTTGAAGTACTCCATCCACCCCAGCCAGTGTAGGATGTCTCTTGCCTGCTCTGTAACCTGTAGTAAAGTTGGCTCCCTGCGCACACCTTTGCCACCCATTTTATGAGAAAATGTGGACGACTATCGTTCTTGGTAGCAGACTTGGTTAGACCAACTTGGAGGAAAAATTACCAAAAATAACAAATATTAGAGACAACAAATGTTTACAAATGTGAGTATTTATTACAATCATTACTATATTTATCGAGAAGCATGTCGAGCGTCCACTCCCCTCATTAATATGAAGGTCGACCTCGACTGTCAATGTAGGGGGAAGTAATGAGTGTAGGTATTGATGGTGAGAAGTAATGATTGTACTGTCGCCACCAATGGGGATCAATGATTTATTTTCAAACAACATATTTTAACAGTAATCATTAAATGTTAGTCCTCTTTTGTGGAATTGAAATATACCTATACTCAAAAGAATTCTTTTAAGGATACATACGCCAAATAAATTAAATCTGTTCATTAAAATAATATGCCACATATCATAATGTTGTTACTTTTCCATTTTATTGAATACAACCGAAATGATAGCTGCGTTATTGAGTGAAAGAAATCTAGAGACACGCAGAAACTTGGCATTTAAGGTGAACTTCCATACCACAGTCAGAGCCACTGTTACCAATAGGCATCCATAGCCTCGACAGGGTTGCCTTTTAACCCTTAGATGAGTTTGTATCCTTGATAATTATTTGAATCGTCTTTTCCAAAAAGACCATTATCCTAGTTTGGTATACAGATAGTGATAATACCACTCATTAGATTGTAACTTAGGTGAACAAGCCAGCTCGTGGTGAGACCCCTTGTCCTTTGAATAGAAAATGTCAAAGGCCATTGCCCTAGTATGGTAGCCATAGTGGGAATGTAAATTAGGTTATTATCTTATGATCGTGGTAGGTTGGCTTGTGATGAGAGCCCATATTCTTTTTGAAATTTTTTTATTTTATTTTATTATTATTATTATATATATATATTTAAGTTTTTCCAAAAAAGACCATTATCTTGGTTTGGTATCCAGATGATGATAATGCCACTCACTAGAATGTAACTTAAGTGAAAAAGTCATCTCGTGATGAGACCTCTTGTCCTTTGACAAAAGAAAATGTCAAAGGCCATTGCCCTGGTGTGGTAGCCATAGTGGGAATGTCACTTAGGTTAGTATCCAATGATCGTGGTAGTTTGGCTCGTGATGAGACCCCCTATTCTTTGTGGGAAAATAAATTTTATTGATTTTTTTTTTAAGTGTATGAAGGAAGGCTCATCTAATCCTTAAGAGTAAGGGATGGCGTAAAGAAGTGTAAGGTTTCCAAGTAAAAGTGTGCCACATACTTCTTATTAATTATAAAGGCGAGATATCATTTAAGTGTATTTGTATGTATAAGGGAAAAGAAACGAATTATGGTGGTTACAGGTTATGAACAATGTTTAAGATATTTCGAAGAAAGTGATCCAAAAAAAACAATTTGATAAGGTATGGGAGATAGTCCACAAAATAATGATAGATCGTTAGAAATGATGCTGGTGAAAAATTATTTGGTGAAAGTTGTACCCCAAAGGAAAGGTTTAGCACTTTATCAGGAAAGTAGGGAAGGAACAAAAAAATGAACAACAAGTGTGCAAAGGAACAATGAGCACGAAAAAGGAATGGCAATTGTTCCATTCAAAGGAACAACAGGTGCACAAAAAGGAAAAAAAAAAAATTATGTTCAAAGGAACAACATGCGTGCAATAGGAACAACAAGCACACAAAAGGAACATCAATTATTCTGTTCAAAGGAACAACAGGCACACAAAAGGAACAACATTTGTTCCATTCAAAGGAACAACAGGTGCGCAAAAGGAACAACAATCGTTCCGTTTTTAACCATCTGAATAGGTAATTTTTAGAAACCATGAAATGTGTTTTGCTTGAATCCAAGGTTGATTAGTCATCAACTAAATTCATTTATGAGTTGGTTTATTTCAAAATTAAGTAGTGGATGGTTTGTTAATGTTATGAATTTCATTATAGTTTCCCAATTGCTGCTGCTGAATCTTGACACATTCATTTCTCTGTGAAAGACAGGGTTTGGGTGATGAGGTGAAGCAGGAGTTCATAATAGAAAAGAGTGCTAATTGAGTTTATTACAGTTATCCTCCCTAGTTCTGATTTTCTCGAATGACTTCAAAAAATAATAATAAAAAAACTAAATAAGATCTACAGAAAACAAAATTATATACAGTATGTACAGTGTCAACGAAATTCAACATTTATGGAGTTGGGGTGGCTGGATTACCTTCCCAGCCAGCCAAAATTTGAACGGTAGGATCCTTACTTACTTTCTGGTAGAAAGATTCTTTAGAGGGCGGTTGACAATAGAGTCGTAGCCGGTGTCCATTGACTCAAAATGGATATCCAGACCCATCGATGGTACTTAATGTGATTGTGCCATTATCATGGACTTCACTAATTTCGTATGGTCCTAGCCACTGTGTCTGTAGTTTTCCCGAAAAATCCTGAAATCTGGAATCATAGAGGAGTGCCCAATCACCTTTTTTAAATGATTTTTTCTTGATATGCTTGTCATGCTAGGTCGTCCTCTATTGCTAAATAATGGTTGTGCGCTCTATAACAAACAAACGTGCTTCATCCAATTCATTGAGTTGCTGAAGGTGTTGTTTATGTGCTTTTGTAAGATCTAGTCCGATTTCCTGGGCCATCCTTAGAGTCTTGATTTCAAACTCGATTGGGAATATGGGCTCTTTTCCATAGACTAGATGATAAGGAGAGTAGCCAGTGGTATTACGCCATGTTGTGCCATAAGCCCATAAGGAATTTGGGAGTTCAGAAGCCTAATTTTGTCTGTTTGTTGAGACAGTCTTTGTCAGGATTGCCTCCAGGACTTTATTGGTGCTTTCCACTTGCCCATTTGCTTGTGGATGGTACGAAGAAGTAATTCTGTGTTTGATATGATAATTATCCAGGGTGGTGGTGATTCTATGAGCTGTAAATTGTGACCCCCCATCAATAATTATCTCTCTTGGTAGTCCATAGCGTACGAATAATTTAAAAAGAAATTTGATGACTACTTCTTCTGTTGCATTTGGTAAGGCTTCTGCCTCTACCCATTTAGTCATGTAGTCCATTGCGACTAGAATATAGGCCTTCTAATTTGACTTTGGATTGAAGGGGCCAACGAAGTCTAGTGCCCATCTCTCAAATGGTTCCGTAACTACTTGTGCTTTCAAAGGCATTTCATCAGCCTGACCTGGTTTTCCCATACGTTGACAACTATCGCAGGTTTGGACATATTTCTTCGCATCTATGAATATTGAGGGCCAATAATAGCCCATCTGCAAAATTTTGTGTCCAGTCCTACGATCTGTAGAATGTCCACCATAGGGATAATCATGTCCTTCCTTTAGTATGTCGTAGATTTCATCATCTTGTACGCATCTGCAGATCTGAAGATCTGCTTCTGTATGGAAGAGATATCCGCTGATCTAGGCGAATCGTGCGCTACGCTGGACGATCAGTTTTCTTTCCCGAGATGAAAGATGTGCTGGTAATATTCCTGCTACCAGGTAATTTTCCACATCAACGTACCAAGGTGTCTTTGTATTGACGACAAACAGATGCTCATTTGGAAATCGATCTTCGACTGTTAAGGAGTCATCTATTTTGGGTATGCGGGATAGGAAGTCTGCAACAAGATTTTCTCTCTCGGGTCAATCTTTGATGGTGATATCAAATTCCTGCAATAGAAACAACCATCGAGTGACCTGTCCATCAGTAATTGGTTTATTAGATAGGTATCTGATAGAAGAATGATCAATATCCAGAACAACTGGATAGCGTATTATATAATGACGAAATTTATTGATGGCATGTATAACAACTAAAAACTCTTTCTCTGTTACTGTATAATTAAGTTCAGCTGGATTAAAATTCTTGCTAATAAAATAAATGGCGTAGGGTTTCTTGTCCTCCTCTTGTCCGAGGACAGTGCCTGTGGCAATATCTGATGCATCGGTGGAGATGTTAAATGGTATTTTCCAATTCGACCCCCTTAACACTGGTGATGTCAAGATCAACTTCTTGAGTCCTGCAAATGCCACATCACACTTGTCAGACCACTGAAATTCTACATTACCAGTCAAAGCATGTAAAGGTGTAGCAGTTCTTGCAAAATTTTCCATAAATCTACGATAGTATCCTGAAACGCCAAGGAAACTACGTACCTCAGTTTGTGTGTGTGGTGTAGGTAGATTAAGGATTACCTCTATTTTTGTTGGATCTACCCTAATTCCATCTGCAGAGATACAATGTCCTAGTACCACACCTTCTTTCATCATCATGTGACACTTTTCTTGGCTTAAACATAACCTGGTCGCAATGCACCGCTCTAGTATTTTCTCCAGGTTATTTAGTGCTTGATCGAAGTCGTCGCCATAAGGAGTGAAATCATCCATATAGACTTCAAGTCCTTTGCTGATTAGATCAATAAATATGCTCAGAATGGCCCTTTGAAAAGTGGCTAGAGCGTTACAAAGTCCAAAGGGTAATACTCTGTATGCAAAAGTGCCCCAGGGACATGTGAATGTAGTTTTATCTTGATCTTATGGGACAATCTGAATCTGATTGTACCCACTAAAAACATCTAGGAAAGAAAATAATTTCTTTCCTGCCAAAGTATCCAGGACCTGATCAATGAAAGGTAAAGGGAAGTGGTCTTTTTGAGTGGATTTTTTAAGTTCCCTGTAGTCAACACAGATCTTCCATTTCCCATTTTTCTTTGGGACAATCACTAATGGGGAAACCCGCCGACTATTTGAGATGGGATATATAAAATCTATGTCCAACAACTTTTGTAATTCTTCTTTAACGATATCCTTGAGGTGAGGATTCAATCTTCTCTGTGAC
Organism: Picea engelmannii; assembly: GCA_009831015.1. Taxonomy (NCBI): domain Eukaryota; kingdom Viridiplantae; phylum Streptophyta; class Pinopsida; order Pinales; family Pinaceae; genus Picea; species Picea engelmannii. Next base: position 90,377 of record ML822552.1, on the reverse strand, counting down.
TTTCAGATAGGCCAAGCATCTTTTTCAACATAAATGTGGTGTGTGCAGAGTTGCGGATAAATACCTTTCATATTAGAATATTCCCATGCAAAATCTTGCTGGTATTTGGAGAGGACTTGGGTTAGCTTGTGTTGCTATTGTCCATCTAAATTGGCATTGATGTTTAGAGACCTCCCTGGTGAAATATCGATGGGTTTACTGTTATGAATGGCTGTAGTTGGAATTTGTTGTTCCATTAAATATTCCAATAGGTCTCCCTGTGCCTCATAGTCTAGAACAACTTGGAGCATCTGGCAGGTTGGGTTGTTCATGATGGCTGGACTATTGATAAAACCACTGATTACATCATCCTCTAGCTGGTTTTTAAGTCTGAGGGATTCTTCCTACGTAAGAGGGGCTCGTAAATCCCTCTCTAGGTATCGCGGTGCTGGAAATTGTGGGTATGCGAAAGTTGGACTTGGTTTAGCAGGAGGATATAAAATGAGGTTCTTTGTGATACCCCCTCTAGTGATTTTCATATTACCCGATCGACATCCTATGTACACATCTACTGTTGCAAGCCATGGCCTGCCCAGTATCAATAGATGCCCTTCAAGTCCAATTCTTGGATTGATGATGAGGAAGTCCGTCGGATATTCCCAAGAGTCGACGAAGATGTCTATATCATGTAATGTGCCAACTGGTTGAACTACCGATCGATCTGCCAACTGCAACATTATTGCGGTGGGTTCGAAGGAGTTAAAACCCAGGGTATTGCAGGTTTCCATAGTCAAGATGTTGATGGATACTCCCAAATCAAGTAGTGTGTTGGGAAAAGAACAACCTTGGATCTGAACTGTCACTACAGGATTCCCTGGATCTGCATATTTGACTGGTTCTTGTCTACCTAAAATTAGATCAGATAAGGCTCTTACCACGTAGACTGTTGATGATTGATTTTTATTTTTTCTAACGAGATTTCTCTCACATAGCTCCTTGATCGTTTTTGTGTAGATTGGGATGTCCTGAAGATCTTGCAGGAGTGGAATCTTGATATATACATTCTTGAGTTCCCATACAATGTTGAAGTTTGGATATACGACTGTTTTTTCTATCATCAATATTTCAGGGAACGAAGGGGAGGGCGTTGCATCCTTATCAAGATATTGCGATTAGACTATGTTTCCCCCCCACTTGATTTATTCTGTTATTACCATAGTCGAAGGTGTTATTGTTGGTTATTTTTCACTCTCCTACTTTTGAAAAACATTATTTTCTTCAGGAAAGATTATTCATCCCGATCTCAATCGTAGTTCGCTGCACCCTACCAAGCTGGTCTCCCCTTCTCCATTCTCCATAATCTAGATGAGATGAGTCAGCCTGTTATTTGGCTTTGGGTGAGGCTGGGCTGGCAGTTGAGGGTGCAATTTTGATTGCAGATTTTGGGGCAATTGGAGTGGTGCTTGTAGCGTAGGCTGAGTTTGAGGGGCCATCCCCATGGGTTGGTTGTTTATCCCCATGGGGTGCTGCCAATTCTGATTCCAATTTGGGTAGTCATGTTGGGCCATTGTGAAGGGTATATGTTGTTGATTGAGTTTTGCTAGGATGAGGTGGGATATTGTGAGTTAGGCCAAGTGGAAATTGCAGTTGGCTGATTCTGCCAGGTAGGATTTGTAGTGGGCTGGTTTTTCCAAGTGGGATTTGCAGGTGGGTATTGTTGGGGATGCCAGTTCTGATTAGTAAATGACTGAACCTTCCATGTGATACCAGGATCTTGCTGCTGATTATACTACCCATAGAAGAAAGAGGAAGGGTCCTGCAGTGTATTTGTAGGCCAATTCTGCCATTGACGACGTTGAGCCATCAGATATAATGGCTCTGTTTCTTCTTCTGCCTCTCTAAACACAACTTTCAGTCTTATAAGTGATGGTAATTGTTCTGTGTCATGATCCTTGGCGCAGATAGCGCAAACCCAGACCACGTCCAAAGGGCAGTCCCTTGGACCATGTTTTCTTCTGCACCCATGGAAAAATATGGCCAACGTTTGTTCTACTTTTGTTTTTTTCTGTTTGGCCTGCAATACATCCAATTGTGTAGTCATAGTGCTCAAAATATCTGTTTTGAAGTTTTCTAAGAGATTACCAACTTCAGTTCGCGTAACACCCCCGCTACTAATATTGCTATTTCTGGTGAGGGGGATACACATCCCTGATATGGTCCTTGAGCTTCCTCTTGAGCACCTGATGCACAATAGGATGATGTCATGATAAGTTTCTTGATAAATGTCACCCTTCCCCATTAAATTCAACATTTCTACCCATTCATCTTTCATACCCTTAATCAGGGTTGCCTTAAGTACTTCACCTGGTAACATGCCATAGGGTGATCTTTGTAAATTATATTGAAATCTCTCAACATATTCTTCTAATGATTCATTTTCTTTTGAAATCATTTGAAAAATTTCATCTTTTAAGTCTTTGGTTCTACAATAATCCTGATATTTTGTCAATAAGGCCCGTTTCATCCCATCCCATGAGTTTATAGTTCCTCCCCCTAATCCCATGAACCAACGTAGAGCTACTTCTTTCAAAGTGGAGGGGAAAATTTTTAATTTGTTGGGTTCAGAGGTGTAATCATACCCTCAACATAGGACACCAAATTCAAATAAGAATGCGTCCGGGTCTTCTGAGATTAATCCATGAAAGGTTGGCAGGTTTTGTAGGGGAATTGCCTTCATGGGGGCATTGGTGATTGAATCAACTATCAGATATTCCAAAGTGGAAGTCTGGGGATGTTGTGGATTTGGTTGTGCCATTTGATCGAAAATATGCCAGAAATCTTCAGGGATTTCTTGATCTAGATATTTTATTTGAATTGGTTGGTTATCCGATCCTTTAGGGGATTTGATTGCACTCCCTCTATCTGGGATTTCCGGTATGCCTTCTTCTTTCACAGGAGATTTAGGATCGGGTGGTGGGTTTGCCTTAGTTATCCCACTGGTTTCTCCTTCTCCTTCCTCCAGGTTACAAGAGTTTCCCTCTTCTAAAGGGTTGCGGGGTGGAAGATCTATGCTCTAAAAGCTTTGCTCAGTCCCTTCAGTTTTGTTGTGAATCTCAGTGTGGGCTGCAGTTGGTGAAAATGCCACCTGAGGAATTCAGGTAGATGCTTTTCTAGGTCCAACCGAAGCTTGATATTCTGCCTTTCAGATGATGTCATCTATGAAAGTGCTTCTTCCAAGTCGAACCAAGCCCTAGGCTTTGGTAATTTTTGGTGGGGGTTTTGGTTTTTCAAGATCTTTCTGCTTAGTCATACACACTTCACACAAAAATAAAATCAAGAAAGAAAAACACCTATGCAACCTCTCACTACGTCAGCTGGAGGTAGGTGCTGGCATAAGCATCTTACTTATTGTCTGCGTAGGTTCTTACCTTTCATCTTCAATACCTCATCCTCCAGAGGCACAATCTATGTTACCTTTGACATTCTTCCCTGACAACGATGCCAAAATGTTGGGTCTAAAGATGTCTGAAAATAGTCTTAGTTTAACATTAATTTATCAACCCGAGGATTCGTCTTTTATCTCAAAGAATATCGGCAAAGTCTATGGAGATAGCTCGTAGAGGTTAGAATCGTGCAGTAAAAGCAAATATGAGTTTATCAACAATCAAGTTCCTCAAACATTCATTAAAGATTATAAGAATTGAAATCTAAAGCTGTGCAATGGAAAGGAACTAATTAATCTATTGAATTCATTTTAAGAGCAGTAATTGAATCTAAATAAAGACTTGTAGAAATGACTATTATAATGAATCCAATTGTTGGAAAGAAAAAGGCGAATTACTCTATCTATGGAAAGAAACAAAGACTGCAATCTAATCGAAAAGAGACAACAATTGTATTTCTATTGAAAGGAACAACAACTATATTCTAATAGAAAGGAACAACAAATGTAGACTAAGTAAAAGGAATAACAAATGTAAACTAAGTAAAAGGAACAACAAATGTAAACTAAGTAAATGTGAACTTATGAGGAACTATCACACATCAATTTCAGTAACGGGAATTGGAGCGACAATCATCTAATGCTTAAGGAAATATCTATCTTTTGCAATTGAAATAAAATCATCAACACATTGATGCATTCATTTAACTTCTGTAAAAGAGAATCGAATCACAAAACATAAATTGAACTGATACAATTACAGGTTGAACAGTAGCTCCTTTAGACTGGGCCCTTGGTCCTTAGAAGGACTGTTATTTGAAACTCAGTATATAGAAATGGTAAAACCGCTCAACACTTTTATTAATTTCATAGCTGGTACAACATTTTACAAAAATTGCTAACGCATAGCAATTCTAAGTTGTGAGTTCTTGGATGCAATTCTTCTATATATTTTCAAGATATATTTACCCCTTATATATTACAATAATCTGGGTAAATTAAGCTATCTCGAAGATTGAGATATCCTCAGGATTGCTTTACTCTTATAAAGTTACAATATAAGAAACTCGATCATCTTCAAAACTGCCTTGTGCCATAAAGTCTTAAATCTCCAATACCTTGCGTATCTTCAAGATTTCCTTTGCTATTTTGGGTTTGACAATACTTAACCAATCCCATAATAAAACTAGACAATTCCAATCATATTTTAGGATCTATGTAATCTAACTTCAACAATAACGCTAAAGAGTATATTATTCATTTCCTATTCTATTTGCTCCTAAATAATCGAAAAGTCAATCAAGATGATATCATGAAATGTGGGAAAAAGGAAGATATTTATACCTTTTTCATAACCTAACATACCCCCTAGCTTACCTTCTTGCATGTTCTCATACAAGCTAAGATATTACATGTAAAGCAATAGTGTTGTAAGGTGGAAAGTTTGGTTCACTAGGCCTTCTGAACCCATTACTTCTTTTGAGTTCTCCAAAAGAAACATCCTCCCTTTTCTTGTTAATTTGATAATCTTTTTGGTAGCTTTCTGGAGGGAACCAGATGATAGGGGGATTATATCTGCACCCAATCCAAGCAGGCCCTTCCTCTTGGAGCAATCTAGAATACCTCTCTATTATGTAGGTAGTTGCAAAGAAATTCCTGTACCCAAAGGGTTCCCTACTCTTTACATCACCGGAGGATGCATCCCATCTCAATTTAGAAGCAACAAGAGCTTCCTCCTTAAGCTCCCTAAAGCGAGTGATACTTGAATGTATAACTTGTAGATGGATAGGGGATAAGGAGTCTATGACCCCCCTTCTTTTCATAAAGGTTTTATGTCGCATAATGGATGGAAAGGACTTTGGAGGTTCTCCCCCAACCCAGAGATCTAGCCCAACTTCCCTCTTTAAGAAGGTTTTATGAGCTTTACCCCATCTGACTTGGTTCTGAGTAAATGACAGAAATGCCTGAAACTGTATGTCACCTATGAATGGGCCAGGGTTATCTTCCCTCTTTTATTCTAGAATGAAATTATGAAAGTACAATTCACACAAAAAGTATTGTACCTTTTCGTCCTGCAAACCAACTGATCATGACAATAAGAAAAAACAAACTATTTAAGCATAACAAAACAAATAGCAATAGCAACTACTTTAACTAGTCTATTTGAATTCAATTAAATAACTACCCTGTGAAAGCAAGTAAATAAACGAACAACTATACTATCAAATAAAGAATAGACAAGTAAGAAATTAACCTATTAAAGAAAGTAAACAACTAACTAACCTAGGATAACTTCTACAACAAGTAAACTAATTAAGACTACTCAATAAGCAACTAACTAAGCTAAAAGACAAGTGAACTCTATTCTTAATACAACTGTTTCTAATTTACAAAAGGAAATCTACCTAATTGAAAGCAAAGAGTAGCTAACAACTAATCCTTGATCTATGATAAGAAAACTACTCTTTAATCTATCAAAGAAGGAGGGCTATCTATCCTACAACAACAAGAAAACTATCTTCTGATCTACAAAAGAAAGAAACTATCTTTTAACTGATGAAAACTCAAATATAGTGTTGATGGTTGTGTGAATGTCTCCAGTGTCTTATAATATAATGATGGCACTTGATAACGAAAGATAATTCAAGAGGTATAAACTCGATATTGTTTTCAATATAAAAGTGAAAGGTGTGAATTAAGTAATCCAATAAGAACTTAGCCATTACGGAAACAATGTCAATTACCCTGCATAGTCATGTGATTATTACTCATGCATTAATCATCAACAGTATAACGAGATTATAAAATTTGATTGCACTCTATGCTATGTAAGAAAACTCATAACTAAATTCAATCATTAACTAAAAATTGGAATTGCAACATAAATATAGGAAAGAAATTGCATAAAGTAAAATTAAGCTAGACCTATTTCAACAATTCAAATTGCAAAAAGGAAAATG
>ML822552.1:71713-83946 GCA_009831015.1 Picea engelmannii | reverse complement strand
ACAAATTACATGACAAAGAAATAAAATAACAATTCATGTACATGAAATAAAATAAAAGACATCTATGCTATGTAATTCATAAACAAACTCATAGAACAGTTACCAGACTGTTAGTGCCCCCCCCAACAAGTCGTGGTCACTTCTCAAATGCACACCATGAACTCAACAAAGCGATTTCACCATTAAAACTAAAAAACACAGTCTTATATAATTCTGGCAAATGAAAATGGCAAAACAGAGGAAAATCGTATTTGTCTCTAACACACTACTTCTTCTACTGCTTAACTATTGTATGACCACCAAGGTGGTATTTATAGGCTTTACAGACTGAGAAGTCGACCATTGGAGGGTCGAACCTCTTCTAAAAACAATAAATTACATTAATGGTGCCCTAAGTGCCGAAATGGAGCAAGCCAACAATCGCCCTACTTAACAACCCAAACCAAGTTGTTAAGAGTTCAATAGCTGGAGGGGGCAAGCACGAGCAAAACCCATGTTCTTGATTTGCCCATCATTGGTTGCCAATACCATAGACACCAAATGACCCATTGTTTTTTGTGCAGGACGGAGTGCCAGACTGAGTAGCAGATTGAGGATTGGATGGAGTGCTAGATTGAGCGCCGGAAGCAAAAACATGTTGCGATTTTTCCCTGTAACACCAAAAAATTTGAATTAGATCTCTGGAAACATAAAATCATACCGAATCATACTCAATATCATCATAAAACATGAAGATCATCATAAAACATGAATTATGCATACTTGGTGTGGATCATAGCGTTTTGGCACAAAATCCCTTCAAAAAATTCTAAAAAACATGAAAATGCAGATATACATTCGACAAAAGTATCTAATAAATGTCATAAAACTGATCATATCTTGGGTCCAACTTTACCCCCACACTTACGATTTTGTAGGTCCCACTGCAAACAAAAATAAATTACCCCTCGTCACTAAGCTTGCTGAGGAGGATCATCTTTGGAAGCTTCTTCTTCTTGTTATGAAGACTTTGCCTTATGCCTCTTGTGTTGCTTTAGTTGTGCTCTGAGGTTGCAGTTGGATTTGGTCATCTCATCAACCAATCGTTGAAGGGAGTTTACCTTTTCTTGGAGGACTTCATTATCATGATGAAGGTGTGTGTCTATTGTCTTCCTCTCTTCCAACTATTGGAGGAGCTGAGAATTCTCTTTTTGTAGCTTCTCAATGGCTGTGGCAGAATCAATGATCTCGGAGGAAGGCTTAGATCCTTTGAGAGATGTGGACAATCTATCATTCTTAGGATCTAAAGTAGGCATGGGTGAAGTAGGAGTAATAGGTGATTGATAAGGAGAGGTAGGTTCTGATTTTGTCTTTCTTTGTGGCTCTAAGCCCTCTGCAAAAACTTCCCTAAGTCTCTTGTGAGGGCTCTCAAGATCGGAGGACACTTTGATAGGATCCGAAGAAGGCAGGGGTTTTGCATAAGGTTTTGTTCTTGTGCTCCAGGTACTATTTCGAAAGGGTCCTTTACCAAATCGATTGGATCCCCTCCTATTTGTGGGAACTATGGGAAAGTCTTGTTGAATCACTTCTTGGATCTTTTTAGGTGTGGGATCAAGAGAGATTGAAGGCATTGGGGGGTTAACAATTGGCTTCTTTTGATATTTACTCTTGGTCTTTTTACCCGATGAGGAAGCACGGATGTCAACAAGATTTTTGTATTGTTCTGGTAAAGAAATGGTTTGTTCAAGGGGTTTGGATTTCTTGGAGAGCGGGGCTTGGATGGAGAGATAGTCCTTAGGCCAAGTGGCCTTTTGCCGGTCTTAATTGTCAAGTGAGGGTTTGCAAATTGATAGATAAATGCATCCCAAGTTTGCCCCTGTTTCTTTAATTAAGCTAGAACAAGGAGTTTGATTAAGCCATGGTGAAAGAGGCTATTGTGTGGATTAGTTACTTTCTTCCTCACTTGAGAGGAATTTTTTTGCATCTCTTTAGAAAGTAGAAGGGAAAATTCGAAGGTTTGTTGAACTGAAAATGAGCTAGCAATATGAAATGACAGGCTTTGAAAGTGGAATATCTACCTTCGCATGTGATCAACCTCATGATGATGATGAGAGGGTTGATAAATTCCTCCTTTATCCATCCTCCAGAATATCCTTTTGTTCTTGAGATGTTTTGGAATTCAGGCTTAAAAACCCTGTTATAACTTGAGTGCAACAAATGGTGTTTTTTGAACCATCTATCTCCCATTCTTAGAAGCTTCATGGTTGCAACAATGGAATCTTATGAGACCTCAAAGGAAAGAGACCCCATGCACACTGTCTTGTGATCGAAACTGAGGGAAAATTTCATGGAGAGGCCATCATCGTGGCTTTGCAAGTGAGATAAGAATGCCCCCTAGCCTGCATGCAAAAACACCTCTCTACACTATGAAAACTCAGGAATGGAAAAAATATATGCATAGGATGAGGGTTCATACCTCTTAGGAATTGTGATGAGGTGAAGAAATAGACAGAGGCTAAATTCACCAAGAGAGGGTGCGATCAGGCGAAGGGATGGGATGAATTTATCACAAGCCGAACACGATTTGAACAAGGGAAGAAATGGCAGAGGCTGAGTGCGATTTTCTAACACAGGGAAAGGCAAATGGAAAGGGTGAATGGGGATAATAGGTTACCCAACCCGTATTTGAATGTACCCATGGTGGAATTGGTTGCACACATGCACATAGGAGTTTCCATGTGTGGGCAATTTCGAATTCAAAGGCATGTTTTTGGGGGAAAGCTTAATGATGCGTAGTTAGATCAATGTCCAAGTCTTTTGACTTGGACATTTGATCATGAAAATGTCTAAAGTTTGCATCCTCACTCTCAATTTCCTGCAACCAATTCAGTTAAATTTCATTGAATCCTTGTTACCTGGAATTGTGGACAGTTATTGGTGTGTAAATTCACATGGCACTTCATTCAACACCTCATACGACACTTCATATGACACCTCTGTGTTAAATACATTTTTACCGCCTGTAATGGATAGCCTGCATTATTGAAATGTTTTTGACAATCACAATGGTTAAGAGTAGAGGCACAATGCTCCATTGTTGTTGATTTTTCCACCATGCTCAATGAATTCTCTTGCATAGGGAATGTAATGTCAAACCTACAATGAACAAGTTATAGCAAGCATAAGACATGTAATGTCAATCCTACAATGTATAGCTTGTAATGAGAAATAAACCGATAAAAGTGGTATGTTAAAGTATATGTTCAACAATTTATAGCACACAGGAGTTTAGCACTTCAAAAATAAAATGACTATTAATGTAATAACATGTATCATGGAAATAATACAAAAATTCTTGCAAAGATTTATTTCTCCAGGCAATGATCATTTGTCAGCTCATGAACCCCTCCCCCACACCTAAGTATTGTGACACCTCACAATAAAAAGTATAGGAAACCAGTCAGTTCCCCCAATAGACGAAGATTTATAGTATTTCAAGTGTAAAGATAAATTTCACAGATTGGTCTAACGAGATGGTTAGAAGATGGCCCCACCTATAGGATAAGAGATCCTATATATAGATAAGAAGAGGTAGGAAATAGAGTTTCAACATAGTCTTAGAGTTAGTTCCCAATGGAAAGTTAATGGAGTTCATTAACCTTAGCTTAACCATACATACTTCATGTCATCTTTGTCTGCAAGTAATGCCGTACATTAGAACAAGTTTAAATTTATTATTTATTTTTTGTCATATTACCATCCTCACTAGGTAGAATGCCTCGATGCCAACAAGCCTATTCAGTACTCCGACAGGTTTACCTAGTGATACCATAGGCCGGTACCCGCTACCAGCATACTTGTTCAGTATCCCAACGAGTTATCCTCTTACACCCTCAGAGACTAGCCCTCCATCTTTTAAGATTTTAGTATAATATTGCTTTATGCAAGAATATGGGGGGACAGCTCTAGAAACAACTTTTTTTTTTTTTTTTTAATTGGGATGGTATTTATGTTAGAGGATGAATTTCTGTTATATTACTTAGTGATTTTCCCAATGTAAGGGGTACTTAAGCGGACGTGACCTATCTAAAGATATGATATAATCAAGCTATTTAGTGTGTAGTGGATGGTACCATTGAGAATGAACAAAAAGGTATATCTAGGCTCAACTCACTTTCTTCTTTTGTAGTTATTGTGATGTTTCCATGACTAACTGCTAATTAGACCTCCTTATTACTCTTTGATAAAGACACTTTACTCACTTACTCAGGTTTCTTGGAAAAACTGTATGAGAGACCTCTAGGCTTGATAGTTATGGTATCACTTCCTTATACAATGGTGAAGAGTTTCAAGAGAAAATGCTTTGGAATGCCTTAAGAAAATAAAAGTTTTTGCAAAAATATGGCTAATTACAGTAAGTCAATATTCATTTAATGCTTAGCAGGCAACAAAATTCAAGTGTAACAATGTTTTGAAGAAAAAATCCTTCTTTTATATTTCCTTGAAACTGTCTACTCCTGGTGAAATAAATACTTATAGAAATCTCTAGAATTTCCTTATTAACAAAATTCAAAAAACTATTTACATATGTACAGTAGAAAATTCAGAAAAAATTTCAAGAACAAGGGGGGACTTACCCATCTACTAAGGTCAATGACTTTTCCATTGACATGACCTCTAGAAAATCCTCTTTGGAAATGGGCTTATGATAAAATTTGAGTCGGTGTCCATTTACTACAAAGGAGACTTGTCCATCGTCAATTGTTTTAATTTTTACATCTCCATTGTCATATGCAATGTCTAGCTCGTAAGGGCCCAACCACCAGGTGGTGAGTTTTCCTTTGAAGGTTTTGAATCTGGAATCAAACAACAGAGCCCAATCCCCAGGTTGGAAGTGTTACTTCTTAATAAAATTTTCATGCCACTTGCTCCTCTGGTTTTGGAATAATATTGTCCGTTGGATGGCATCTTGCCTGATTTGATCCAACTCATTCAATTGTAGTGATCGTTGCTTCTGAGCCTCATCTAAGTTCAATCCCAATTATGAAGAATTACAGAAGGTCCTTACTTGGAATTCTATTGGTAGAAGTAGTTGTTTCCGGTACACTAGCTCATAAGGGGTATGCCTAGTGGTGTTCTTCCAGGTGGTCCAGTATGCCCACAAAGCCTCTGGGAGACTATTAGCCAAATCCCGGTGATGTAATTGAATAGTCTTGGTCAAGATGGCTTCCAGAACATTTTTTGTAGATTCTACCTGACCATTGGCTTACGGGTGATATGGAGAAGATTTCCAATGTTTAATCCCATATTTCTCTGTTAGTTCTCTCATCATCTTGGACCTGAATTGAGTGCCTTGGTCTGTAAAAATTTCACGAGGGACACCGAAGCGGGTAAAGATGTCTTCATAGATGGATTCGAAAACAGACTTCTTTGTAGCCCTGAATAAGGCTTTTTCCTCTACCCACTTGGTGACATAGTCTGTACAAACCAAAATATAGTTCTTTTTATGGGACATGGGTGAAATTGGTCATACAAAGTGTTGCAAGGGAAAAAATCTCTATGGCCAAGGGTAAATCACAATAGACAGGTATGACTGTAGAATTCAACTCAATTCCAACATATGCTATATATACTAATGTGCAATACAAGGAAGAGGCCTACCTCGATCCAACGTTTGATGATGTTCCACTGTTGAGCACTTTGACCCAAAGCTTTATACCTGCAAGTAGTTCTCAACAAACAAGAAAAGCAAGTATATAGTGATGATATAAAAGGAGTTAACACATCAGATAACATAATCCATTAATAGACATTACAAACACTCCCATGGATAATAATCATATATTTGCAAGATACCAATAGGACGAGAAAGGAGTATTTATATTAATAATTGATCAGCATAAGTGTCAACATTACAGGCTTCCATTTTGGCACGGTTCGAAACCAAGAAACCAAGTTCCTTCCAACTGATTCTCCACCACTCAATCCTCCACCAAAGACAAGCTCATGAGAAAGAGGCAAAGAGGTCCTCTCAACAATAAGGGAAGAGCTTGGGGGCTGAACACTGTGTAATATGAAGTAATTTCTCCAGAGTAACTTTGCTCTCAAAGCTGAATTCTTTCTCCTTCTTTTCCATAGTTTGAAATTGTGTTCTTATAGCCTCCAGAATGCAACTGAAGGGTCGAGTCAGAATGTTTCCAGTATATGGAAGGCCAAGGATCATAGATCTTTTGTCATGACATGGAAACCTGACCTCATTTTGTATTTTCTGGCACAAATCTCGACATACGTGAGATTTAGTGGAGCAGCAAGCGTATACGCATTTTGCATAGCAGTTAGGGAGCATATATGTGGAAAAATGTATATTTTTTTGCTCTGGATTCATCAAAAAGGGATAAAAAGTCTGCATAGGGAAATGGAAAAAGGCCCTCTATGCAAGATAGCAATGGTGAGGCAAATCTTTCTATAACACAAAGTCAAGGGCCCATTTTTTGAAGGGTTCTATCATAACTTGGGAACGGAAGGGAATTTTGTCAGCTGACGTAGGTCTTACTATCCTTTGGAAACTATCACAACTTCTCACATACTTGGCAGCATCTTTGAAAATGCTAGGCCAATAGTAACCTGAATGTAACACTTTATATGCTGTACGTTTGTCAAAAAAATGGCCACCACATGGTCCATCATGACAACTTCGTAGTATTTCTGGTACCTCTTCCTCTCGGACACATCTACAAATAATCATAGGAACTGTGCGGAAAAGGGCATGAACAACCCAAGAGTAATTAGCACTCTGTGTAATAATTTTATGTTTTTCATGAGGTGACAAATGAGATGATAACTTCCTAGTAGCTAGATAGTTTTCCATATCCGCAAACCATGGGGTATTGACAGAGAGGGAAAAAACATGCTCATCTGTGAAACTATCATCTACAGGGATATCATCATCCTCATTTTTTATTCGGGAAAGAAAATCAACTACCACATTATCCTTTCCAGGTCGGTTAAGCACAATGATATTAAATTCTTGTAATAATAGGAGCCACCTAGTCACTTGGCCATTAGTTATGGGTTTATTCATGAGAAATATAATGGCGACATGATCTGTATGTACAAATACTTCATAAACTGTAATGTAATGACAAAACTTGTTAATAGCATGAACAACTGCCAAGAATTCCTTCTTGGTAACTGTATAGTTTAACTCGACAGGGGACAAGTTCTTACTCACAAAATAAATGGCATAGGACCCTTGGTCCTCTTTCTTCCCTAATACCCCTCCTATTGTGGTGTCAGAGGCATCAATGGATATGTGAAATGGGAGAGTCCAATTGGGCCCTCTAAGGATTGGTGCCACAAACAACTTATCTTTTAGTGTTTTAAAGGCAGTTTGACACTGCCCAGTCCAAACAAAATCAACACCTTTTATTAGTAATCCAAACATAGGTCCAACAATCTTTGTAAAATTTTCAATAAATCGCTGGTAGTATCCGACATGTCCAAGAAATCTTCTCACGTCTTTCTGTGTCTTGGGGGGTGGAAGTATGATGATGACCTCGATCTTTGTAGGATTGACTTTTATCCCTTAAGATGGAACATGATGTCCTAGAACCACTCCTTCAGTTAACAACATTTTACATTTTTCATGACTGAGAGATAGGTTCATTTCTTGGCATTTGATGAAGACTTTTTCTAAGTTGTCTAAGGCTTCTTGGTAAGTATTACCATAAATGATGAAGTCATCCATGTATACCTCCACACAATCATGAATAAGATCGACAAATATCCCTAGTACTGCTCGTTGAAATGTGGCAGGAGCATTACACAATCCAAATGGTAAGACCCTATAGGCATAGGTGCCCCAAGGAAAAGTAAAGGTGGTCTTGTCCTAGTCCTAAGGTGCTATAAGAATCTGATTGTACCCGATGTACCCATATAAAAAGGAAAAATACTTCTTTCTATACAAGGTATCTAAAACTTGGTCAATGAAAGGGAGAGGAAAGTAATCTTTCAGAGTGGCTTTGTTGAGTTCCCAGAAATCAACTCAAATTATCCATTTCCCAGTCACTTTATTTGGAACCACTACAAGTGGGGATACCCACTTACTATCGGAGATGGGATAAATAAATCCGACATTTAACAACTTTTGGATCTCCTCCTTGACTATATCTTTGAGTGCTGGGTTCATCCTTCTCTAGGGTTACCTAATAGGTGTTACTTCCCCCCTAGGTATATATGTGATGGATGCATGTGTCAGGGTGTATACCCTTCATGTCAGTGTATTCCTAGGAAAATTCTTCTGATTGTTCTTTAAGGATACTTACTTACTGTTTCTGTTGGTCTGCATCTAGCCCAGAGTTTATATGTAAAAATTTCCTTGTATTAATCTTGTAGGGCATAACATAAGACATGGAAGACTCATCTATCTCGAAGATAAAATATGTCAAAGAAAAAATGGATGGGTCCAATTGTTCCTGAAATTCTTCCCCAAACATGTACTGAAATTGGGGAAAAGACTATGGAAAATCCACACATGTGATAGCAAAAATAAACTGGTTTAGCACATTTTTTGTTGTGTGCTCCTGAAGTGCCCAGGCATGGTAACTTGGAAATACGGGTTCTTCCCAGTCCTCATTCTCGTATGGACATTAAATCCACCATAGATTCTCCATGATAGGTTGAGCTACAGGGTAGATGTTGAGATTTTGGATAGAAAACCCGTTTGAGATGGTCATTTCTCCCTCTCTGCAACCAATAAATCCATTGGTTGTGGCTAGCCAAGGTCTTCCGAAAATGACGGGATGGAATTTGGTAGGATCCTTTGAGTGGATAACAAGGAAGTCTACTGGGTACTCCCATGAGGCTAAAGTAATCATGATATCATCTAAAATTCCTTCAGGTATAACCCTAGTCTTATTTTCTAATTCCAAAATGGTTGGGGTAGGTCTAAGAAGAGGTTGTAACTGCAATTGCTCCAAGGTAGTAGCGGTCATAAAATTGATGGCTACCCCTAATTCTATGAGAGTAATCCCAATGGAAACCTCATTAATGGTTATGGTCACTACAGAGTTTCTAGGGTTCCCATATTTTTCTAGCTTTGGCTGCTCTGATAGGTATTCAGAAAGATCTCCTATCAAGTGTACTATAGGAGGATCCTTCTGCTTCCTAACTGACTTCTTAATACACAATTATTTGCCTACCTTACTGTAGATTGGAATGTATTTAATGGCTTGAATCAGGGGAATCTTGACACAAATATTCTTCAATTCATTCAAGATGTCAAATTCCGGTCGAGTGGTAGGTTTCTCGATTACCATTCGGTCTGGATAAGGAGGGACCTTTGTAATTTTTGAAGGTTCATTTTGGGGAAGCTTGGGTTCTTGGTTCTTCGAGATAAAAACATCTTCCCACCTAGTGTCATCCATCGTTTGTTTGGTGGTCTCTTCTTCTTCTTCTTCTTCCTGAATGACTACTGAAGGTCTCTGCTTATCCAAATTTTTTCCCAATCTTAGTTGAATTTCCTATAATGGAATAGGAGTAATAACATACGTTGGGAAGGCCTTCATCTCAACATTATGAAGAGGTTGAGGGGGAATATTATTGGGATTCGACACTGGTTGTTCTAGTAATAGTGTTGGTCTCGGGGAGCTTGCATTTTGATATTGTAGTGGTTGTTGTTGTGGAATAGGAGGTAAAGGTGGTGGAACAAAACCTGACAGAAGTTGCAGAGTGTTCGGTGGGAACTAAGGATAAGGATGGTTGGACATAGGGATATGTGGAGCTTGAGGGTTTCCTTGGTTATGTCCCCCTCTCCATCCTTGAGGCCAAGGATCTTGGTACTGAGTAGATCAGTTTTGCCAACTTGGTGAGTTCCACTGTTGTTGTTGTTGGTAATAGGGTGTAACTTGAGATTGTAGATCTGGGTATGTGGGATGGTTCCTAGGCTTCCATGGCCTCCTAGGTGCATAAAAAGACTTCCAAGGATATCCACTCCTATATATGGCTAATAAACCGAGAAATGATGGACATTTATAAGTTGAGTGGTCTTCCGTGCAAAAGCCACAAACTAAAATGTTATCTAATGGGCATTCCCTTGAGGAATGCTTCCTCCTGCATCTTGGGCAATATATGCTCATTGTTGCATTTTACTCCTCCTGTTTCTTTTTGATTTTGAGGGTGTCCAACTGGGAACCTATTGTGCTTAAGATATATGTCTTGAAGTTTTCTAAAATGATCCCTATCTCTGCTCTCGTGATACCACCTGAACTAACTGGTTTTAAGATTCTATTATAAGGGTCTTGAACATTCTTTCATGTTTTGGCTCTACTCCTTGAGTAATTTTTACACATTTCACATATTTCGGCAAATGGTTTATGGGAGATGTCACCTGATGCCATCGGTTTAATCATCTCTAGATATTCTTCTAAAATTCCCTTAAGGAAAAAATCCCTAACTGCATCCTCTAGGAGGTCATGGTATTTTGACCTTTAGGAGATATAACCAATTTGTTCCATATAATCTTCGAGGGTCTCGTCTTATAACTGTTGGATTTTAAATATGTCATTACGAGACTTCTTGGTCTTGTTGTAGTCTTGGTAATTTTTAAGAAATATATCCTTCATGGCTTCCCAAGACCTAATGTTGGATTCTCCCAACCCCATGAACCATCTTAGTGCACAGTCTTTGAGGGTGGCAGGAAAGAGTTTTAGTTTATGGGCATATTGTACATAGTTGTAGCTCCTACACAAGATGTCAAATTCAAATAGGAAGGTGTCTGGATCTTCACTATTTTTACCATAAAAGGTAGGGAGTGTTTAGAGAGAAATATTCTTCATGTTGACATTTGGAGTGGTGTCCAAAATTGGAAACCCGAAGGTAGTTTCAGTTTGGTTTTCAACTTCTTCTTCCTCCCCGTGTCTTACATTGTTATGATCCTCCTGATCATCCATGTTGGTTTGATTTCCAAAAAGAGAGTACCTAGGTGGTTTTATCTTTGAAGAGAACAAGGTTTCTCTTTGATGGAAGGGTCTTCCTACTGATTGGATGTATGGGACTCTACTCGAGCCGACTGAGACTATTGGTGCCAAGGTTTCTGTGTCAGTTTGAGAGATAATTACGTTGGATTAACTACCAAACAAAATATTCACCTGTTTAGGGTCTATGATGTCCTCAAAGTTAGGATCTCCTGGTGGTGGTGTAAAATCAAAGGTTGTATTGTTTGGTTTTGCGGAAGGCTCGAGTGGTCTTGCCTCCTATCCCAATATGATTGATGCTTCAATTTCTTGTTTTATAGTGCTTCATGTGTTAGTCTCTTCAGAGACTACTTTATCTCTTTGAGTTGAGATAGCTCCTATTTTTCGGTATCGGTCTGTGGATTTTATAAGTGGAATGTCCCTTCCCCCAAAAAGGTTAGAAGGAACCTTGGTTGAAAGGTCTAATTTAGATTTAATGTATCTACCTTTTGGGTCTCTAGGTCTATACATGAAAGAAAAAAAAAACAAAAACAAAAACCTACCATTGGGTTTGGGGGAGCTTGCAATAGCATATGCACAAGTTCTTACTTCTCGTCTTAAAGTTCCCCCACCACCAATCTAATGCTAAGGTCTAGAAATGATATATTTCCTAACTATTTCATAGCTTGAGAGAAATCCCTGACAACGATGCCAAAAATGATGGGTGTTCTATATGCACTAAAAACACAGTAAAAACCCTCAATTAAATTGTCAACCCAGGGTAAGTAAACTTAGAGTTTTAGAAAAATATATGCCAAGGTAGTGTTGGTTGTGGAGCCTGATTATCTTCCTGATTCAGAGGTCCTTGATTTCAGTCATGTTTATACCCCATGAATTATTTACACCCCAAAATTATGTACACTCTTCCACGCGGGGGAGTGCAGAGGGGGGGTACCCCCTCTGCAGGGTCTAGGGGCAAGCGGGCCCCCAAAGGAAAAATTGCCTTGTAAATGTATATTGTAATTTCATTGTAAATTTGGACCGTTCATTATAAGGTCGCAGATCTAACGGTAGAGATTATGTTAGAGTTTTTTTCCCTAGAAGGCAACCCTCTTTTATGAGGGAAATGTATTGTGGCTATGGTTGATTGTGAAGATTGTATTTTGAGATAGGAGACTGTGAGAGAAAGACGAGGAAGTTACAACAGGTTTGCTGTAGGTTGTATCCCTTCATATGCTGGATAATAATAAAGGAAGGACCTGGCAATTTCTCTGGTGGACGTAGCCCACACTGGGTGAACCA
>ML822552.1:57384-71613 GCA_009831015.1 Picea engelmannii | reverse complement strand
CCGTATTAAATTCATTTAAATGATCTACAACAGACCCACCTTCTGACATCTTCATATTAAATAATCTCTTCATTAGAAATACCTTATTCGACGTTGAGGGTTTTTCATACAATTTGGCCAACGCATCCATCAAACCCTTCGTTGTCTTTTCTTTTGAAATATTGAAAGCCACCGACACTGCCAGGCTCAGTCGTATCGTTCCTAGAGCCTTTCTGTCAAGAATCTTCCATTCTTCATCCTTCATGGCCGTCGGCTTCTTTGCTACTCCGCTCAATGGTAGGAATAGATCCTTCTGATATAAATAGTCTTCCATCTGCATCTTCCATAACTGGTAGTTTTTGCCGTTAAATTTCTCAACCCTAAACTTTCCATCTTCCAACATTTCTCCCACTCGAACCAGGAACCCTCTTTTCCTGTGAGTTACCTTACACTCTGATACCAGTTGTTAGAAAAACAGGACCGCGGAGCAATAAAATAAAACAAATGCAGAAACAAAACACAGAAGACACACAATACAAGAGAGACACAGATTTATGTGGTTCACCCAGTGTGGGCTACGTCCACCAGAGAAATTTCCAGGTCCTTCCTTTATTATTATCCAGCAAATGAAGGGATACAACCTACAGCAAAACCCGCTATAACTTCCTCTTCTTTCTCTCACAGTCTCCTCTCTCATAATACAATATTCACCATCAACCATAGCCGCAATACATTTCCCTCATAAAAGAGGGTTGCCTTATAGAGAAAAAAACCCTAACATAATCTCTATCGTTAGATCTGCGACCTTATAATGAACGGTCCAGATTTACAATGAAATTACAATATCCTTTTATAAGGCAATTTTTCCTTCGGGGGCTTCACCCCCGAACCCCCGCTTGCCCCCAAACCCCCCAGCCAGGGGGATAGGCCCCCCAGACCCTGCGGAGGGGGTACCCCCCCTCTGCACTCCCCTGCGTGGAAGAGTGTACATACTTCTCAGGTGTAAACACGGCTGAAATCAAGGACCTCTGAATCAGGAAGATAATCAGGCTCCACAACCAACAGTCATTAATGACAGGAATGGGAAATTTGTCTTTGATGGTTAGTTTGTTGAGAGCATGAAAGTCAGGACACATTCTCCAAGAACCTTCTTTCTTCAGTACCATGATGACCAGAGAGGAGTAAGGGCTCGTACTAGGACGGATGACGCCGGCAATAAGGAGTTCCTAGACCATTTTTTCAATTTCATTTTTTTGTGCAAAGGGGTGGCGATATGGACGTATATTGGGGGGAAGACTTCCTGGGGCAAGGGGAATGGAATGATCATGGACACCGCAGGAAGGAGGGAGTCCTTGGGGAGTGGAAAATAATATTTGATGTTTAGAAAGGAGGGCTTGGAGGTCTTGGGGCACTGGTGGGGTCTCTGTGGCTTGTATGGCGTGGAGTTGGGCAATGACACCCGAATGACCTTTTTTGAGCAGTTTTTCCATGCGATGAGAACTGATGACCTCAGGTGAACCAGTAATGATGCCTTGAAATTTATATTGGTGGCCTCCTTGGTCGAATTGCATGGTTAAGTTCTGAAAATCCATGAGAATGGGACCCAAAGTCCTTAGCCAGTCAGCACCCAACATAATGTCCCAACCGCCCATGTCAATAGAAAACATATGGGATTTTAGGTGGTAGTCACCGATTTGGAGACGCACATTTTCACAACACCTGCCACATTTCATAGAACCACCATTGGCAATCATGATTTGGAAATTGTTGACAGCATGGATGTAGCAATGGGTTTCTTGGGCAATGCGGCGATGAATAAAATTGTGGGTGCTGCCACAATCAACCAGAATGATGACCTTTCGGTGCTTGATGTAACTGATTAACTTGAGGGTTTGGGGGGCAGAGAAGCTGGTGGGAGCATTGAGGGAAATGATCGGTTCCACTTCGGGAGGGTTGGAGGGAGGGTTTATGTCAGTGATTTCTGGTGACTCGGGCACAAGGGGAGTGTCAACATCCTCTTCCAGAATATCCTCAGGGATGGCCATAAAAAGATTTTGTTCCTTACATTTGTGGCCTGGGAAATATTTGTCATCACAATTATAGTAGAGGCATTTGAGTTGGAGTTCAGCCATTTTAGCCCTGGTCATTTTTTGGATTTTTAATGGGGCGGAGGGAGTAGTGGGGTTTACTAGTTTAGGGCGAGGGATAAAGGAAGGCTTACAGTTTTGAGAGGAAACAATTTGTTGTGCTTATTTATCTTTTTTGGTATACTCCACCCAAGTCATAGGTCGATCCATGAGGACATGGGCCCAAATATCCTCCTTGAGGCCACTGATAAAACACTCTCGAAAGAAAGCATCAGTCGTGCCCTCTGTTCGAAAAGCCAGTCGCTCAAATGCAGCTATGAAGTCTTCTATTGTTCCTAATTGCTTCAATTTTGTCAAACAGCCCAAATGGTTGGTGTCAGTGTTAAAGCGTTCATAAAGCTCAGCCACAAATTGGGTCCAAGCAATATACCCTTGACGGGAAGTTTTTCTCCATTGCCACCATTGCCATCGTTCTTGAGCTAGATGGAGAACACCATACCGGAGTTTGGCCAAGTCATCTGTAATGTTGTAGAGAGAGAAATAATGTTCCATTTGGGTGACCCAACCAGTGGGGTCCGAGCCATCAAATTTGGTTACATCCACCGTGGAAGGTGTATGTCCCGTTGAAAGTGATGGGGTTGAAAGGAATGGGAAGAAGTTTCACCTTCAGTATTTTTATGTGCATCAGGAAAAGAGTCATCGGTAGGGACCTTGAGTTTGGTGCAAAGTGATGAAAAAACAGATTCAAGCTGGGTGGTCAGTTCATGTTTGACTTCCACCATTGCGGACTGCACGGCTACATTTACGGTTGCATTTATGGATGCATCACGGGAGGCAATAGTAGCACTGAGTTTTTGCACTTCTTGTTGGGTCTCGAGGAAACCAGATTGCAAAGTGTTGAAGCGAGACTCTAGTTCTTGGCTACGGGTATGGGCCATGAGGATGGGTGAACTGAAAAGGGAGTGGACGGGGTCAGAAATTTTTGCAGAAAAATGATATGGATGAATGTGATAAGGGAGAAGAGATGAATCTAATGGAATAGGTCTCAAATAATGGTGAAAAAATTTCCAGACTTTTTTTCTTTTCTTTTTTCTTTTTTTTACAGTTGCGGGGTTATACTTTGGTCTGAAGAATGCTGCAGTGCTGAAATCCCCAAATTCTGAACCAGAGAGAAATGTGTATTTACTTAGCAACCCGAACATAGATGCGCGGCAATAGATCTCGTCGGTTTAATTTGTTTATGTTTATGTTTATATTCCCCAAGGGTTAGGTATTCAAGGGTTCTACAGACAAGGGTTTGGCCTGTGCTATAGCTCTCTGATATATGTGTGGGGTCCAACAGTAGTACTCAGCCCAATATCTCAGGGAACTAACTAAGGAGGATAGACCGTACCCTTAGCCGTACTACCCGACTACCCAGGTACTAGAGAGTATCTTCCCGAGTGTTGTTCTCAGTGACACTATAGCAGTCCGGCAGTCGATAGGTTTATCTAAAGAGGGCTTAAGGAAATCTAGGCCGATCCATACACAAGTGTTGTCCAAGGGGTACCAATAGGGGTTACAAGGGTGTCCAACAAATGTGCACTTAAGAACCACTTGTATTTCTTGCGTGTATGAATCCCTCAACTGCGGGTTTATGTGCATAACGACAGATCTCTGTGGCTTCAAGACGCCGGAATATGTCTCTACCCTGGAAAAAAAAATACCCTCAATTTCTGCCAAGGAAAGTGCTCTGATACCACTTGCAAGATACCAAATATATAAAATGTGCAAAACAGAAATAAAATGCTAGAAATGGCAGAATAATAGTAAAATATCTAGCATAATCTTCACAATACACGGAAATGATATAACAATAGCAATAGAAATAGCACTTTGATTCATAAAGAAATGTTCACAGGCCTCTTCGAAGGGGCAACCTCCAATCGAGCAGCGCTCTGTTACAATAATATCCAAGCTAGGGTTCTCATACCCTCAACCCTTATTTATACTAAATATGTCTATTAAGAGAAGCATCTAGATGAAGATCCTTCTAGAAACGAAAGCTTCTATTAGGTCTTCTTACATCCGCCTTATTCTATTTTATTGAAAGGCCTTATTAATATTGACCTTTATTACATCTGAATACATTGATCTACCTATGTGCGGGTTAGGACCTTAATATAACTGATAACAACTTTCATATTTTCATTATGATGCTCTGGTCAAAAACTACAGCAATCTGGAAATGAAAACTTTGTCTTTTTGCACCCCCTTTTTTTCCAAACTTATGTTGAATTACTAAGAGGGGGGGTGAATCAGTAATTTATATTTTTAATCCTTTTAACCACATTATGTAAGTTGTATTTATCTTTATTATCAATATAACATTATCATCCAATAAGTTCAGAGTAAATAAACCATAAACAATGAACAATCACACACATGCATAGTACACCGGTATTTTTACGTGGAAACCCAATGCGGGAGAAAACCATGGAATGTTTTTTCTTATATGTCTTTAAGAATTAAATTCATTGGAAGCACCGACTTCCTTTGTTCTCCAACTACAACTAGAAGGAGGCTTTGACCCCCTAGATTTTCAGGCTACAACCTAAGGAAATATCCAACTCCCCAATTCTTTGGCTACAACCATAAGGAGGATACAACCCCCTATGTTCTTCGGCTATAATTGAAAGGTGGCTACAACCACCTATCATTTCCCTGTTCTGCCTCCCTGAAATATAAGTGAAATGATGAAACCACTACCACACTGTCACTGTGAGATATACCATTATAAACATGTACCAATATGTGCCAACAACCTGTAACCAACCTCTACCATTATCATGTAACCAACCTGTACATGTACTCAACTTGTACCAACAAAACCCAATAGGTATGTGGCATGTCTGTGTTGCAGCACGCGTATGTACGCACCCTTTCTATATTGCAGCCCACGTATGTATGCAACCTTTCTATACTACAGCCTACATATGCCTTCTTAAAACTAGGGTTTTCTCTTTCTTGAAAAAAATTTGACATTTTTCTTCCTCTATCACATCAACCTGCAACTTGAAACTGTGTCCAAAATATATTTGTTCCCTATGCATACATCCTCATACATATCCCTTAACCAGGTGCATCTATATCTCTCTAGTCACATGCCATACATGTGTGTATAATCATGAACAATTATAATAACCCCCACATGGACTAGACATCAAACCCTACTGATATCTAGCCTCTCAATACATCAACCACTTCACAAATACAAGCTCTCAACCATGTACCACAAAAACCCTTAACTATATGCTAAGAAATACAAGATATGCCTCAACACTAACAAGATGTACCAATGATAGATATCAATTATACCAGCACTGTATTTTTGTAGATCTGACTTGTATAGTAAGTACCATGCAGCCAATATCCTCTCTAGGGAAAATCCTCAAACCCCCATAACCATTTCTCATGTAGACAACAAAATACAACTAATCATATAAATAAGACATACCTTTGAACATGTAGATAGATTTGTTGTACCTAATCATTGTAGACCTTCCTAGGAGCTTGCTTTCATAATCTAGAGACCTGACATCTTTATCTTCTCAATTTTTATGGCTTTTCCCTCACGTACACGCCATATTATACTGCCATCCCACGTGCGTACGTTCCCTTCTCCATTGCAGCCCGCGTACACCTCAAAAACTAGGGTTTTTTCAATGGTTTTTGTAATTTTGAAACTATTGTCGTCAACCCTTCATGCTACCTCATACATTCATAACTTCAGATGTATCAATGAGTACCTGCAATAAACCTTACACAATAATAGATATGCAATGTTCTCAATAGGTGCTAATAGGAGATATTTCCTCTCTTATTTATACTTCCATGTAGCATCCTTAAGGGGTTACCTTCTAACCAAATTAACCCAATTTCCTTCTTTTAGGTTTAACCCACTTCTAACCACTTGTCCACTTCTAACCCACTTTGCTACAAATAGTAAATTCTCCACTTCTAGTTACAACTAAATTATTTTCTTATTGTAACAACTTAACCCATGATTAACTCCTAGTTGAGGAAGTACTTCCAATTGCATAACTATTCTTCCCATGCAGAAGGGAGAATTGTCATCTATCAGTTGAAAGGAAAGGAATCCATGTGGTGGGATCATCTTGTGCAAGTGCAGAACCTTAGAGAGAAAAATGTGACTTGGAAGGAATTCAAGAGGCATTTTGAGAAGAAATACATGACCAAGAGGTATTATGATAAAAAGATGAAAGATTTATTTGAACACAAACTGGGCAGCATGACTATTGATGAATATGAAAGGAGATTTTTAGAATTGTAGAAGTATGTCTCCTTCATCAAGGATGAGACAGTGAAGATTCAGAGGTACCTTAGTGGGCTTCCACCTTTCATCATTGATAAAATCCAATATGATGATCCCAAGACTCTAGAAGAAACTATAAGGAGAGAAAAATGATTATATGATAAACAAAAAGGAAAGCCTACTTTACAAAAGGCTTGGGAGGACAAGAATAATTTTAAGAAGGAACATAGGTAGAAGGGGAACAATCCTCCATTTTTCATAAACAGTCCTCAAGGACAGCCATATTTTAGAGAGCATAGACTAGCTGAGGTAGGTGGGCAAAGGCCAAGGCAGGAACCCATTCAATGTTGGGGTTGTAAAGGAGACCATAAGTATATAGATTGTCTTAAAAAAGGAGACAAAGTGAGATTTTTCCACAATGTATAGCAAGCAGAAACAGTGGAGGACATGGACAAAAGTGTACCAAGGATCTATGTGGCCATGAACAACAAGAAAGTTGAGTTTCAATCACACATGATTGAAGTTGAAGGTATGATCAATAATCATTCCTTTTTTATTTTAATTGACTCGGGAACTATTCATAGTTACATAGATCCTAAAGTTGTGGAAAGATTGTTTTTTCTAAGAAGCAAGCATGAGAAATCTTGGATAGAACAACTGGCTACAGGAGCCAAGAGAAAAGTGGTTGAGTTAATCAAATCATGTCCAGTGGACATGAATGGGCTAAGTACCAAGGTAGATTTTAACATCCTTCCATTGGGTTCATATGATTGTCTAATTGGTATGGATTGGTTGGAAAAACACCATGTTGTCTTAGACTATCATAAGAAGGCATTTACTTGTTTGGATGAGGAAGGGAACCCAAGAACATTCCAAGGAATTATTAGGGCAGTTATTGTTTGAGAGATCTTAGCAATGCAACTGAAGAAATGTTATAGGAAGGGATGCCAAATATTTGCAGCCCATATGGAAGAAGCACCTAAGGATAAGGTGTAAAATCTAGAGGATCATTCAGTCCTGAAATATTTTGAATATGTGCTCAAGGAGATACCAGGACTACCCCCAAAGAGAGATATAGATTTCTCTATAATTTTTGTGTCTGGAGCAGCTCCAGTATCAAAGACTCCCTATGGAATGAGTACACCAGAGTTGAAGGAGTTGCAAATGCAGCTTGAAGAGCTATTGAAGAAGGGGTATATACACCCAATTATGTCACCTTGGGGTGCCTCGGTATTGTTCGTGAACAAGAAATATGGGACATTGAGATTGTGCATCGATTTCATACAGTTAAACAAAGAGACCATAAAGAACAAGTACCCTTTTCCAAGGATCGATGATCTCTTTGATCAGTTAAAGGATGCAAATATATTCTCAAAGATTGACCTCAGGTTAGGATATCATCAAGTAAGGATGTGAGATGAATACATCAGCAAGACTGCCTTTAGGACAAGGTATGGTCATTACAAATTCACAGTGGTGCCATTTGGGTTATCAAATGCACCAGTTGTTTTTATGTGCTTGATGAATGGTGTTTTCCAGGAATACTTAGACAAGTTTGTCATTGTATTTTTGGATGAAATCCTTTTGTATTCCAAGTCAGAAGAAGAACATGAGAATCATTTGAGGATGGTGTTACAAGTGTTAAGAGAGCACCAGTTGTATGCCAAATTGAGAAAGTGTTCATTTTATCAAAACAGAATTCATTATTTGGGGCACATCATATCCGAAGAAGGGATAACAGTGGACCCTAAAAATATCGAGGTCATTAAAGGGTTGACAACACCTAAGAATGTGACAGAATTCATATCCTTCATGGGTCTAGTTGGATACTACAGAAGGTTCATTGCATGGTTTTTGAGAAGTTCTCACCTAATCACTTCCTTGCAAAGGAAGGGGGTGAAGTTTCAATAGACAGCAGAATGTGAAAAGAGCTTCTAGCAATTGAAATAGTGGTTAACCAGTGCTCCAATCCTGAGGTTTTCTAATCCAAATGAATATTTTGTGGTTTGCACAGATGCATGCAAAGAAGGACTTGGTGGAGTCCTCGGCCAGAATGGATTTGTGGTATGTTTTGAATCCAGAAAATTGAAAGAGCATGAAAGGATCTATGCCACTCATGATTTGGAGTTGGCAGTCATATTGCATGCCTTGAATAAGTGGAGGCACTACCTCATTAGAAAGAGATTTGATCTAAGGACAGACCATAACAGTCTAAAATATTTGTTTGACCAGCCAACTTTGAATGCTAGGTAGAGCAGATGGTTGGAATTCCTCTGTGAGTATGACTTTGATATTAAGCACATCAAAGGAAAGGAGAACAAATTGGTTGATGCACTAAGCAAGAGACTGCATGCTACAGCCACTAGTATGTGTCAAACTAATCTTAAAGGCATAATTTTTGAGGCTACAAAAGTTGATTTGCAGTACATGGAATTGGTAACAAAATTGCAGCAAGGAAAAATGCAGCAGAAAGTTGAAGATTATGAATTAGGAATTGATGGAATTCTCTTGTATAGGAACAGAGTTTATGTACCCAATTCTCCTGAATTGAGGAGTAAGATTTTAAAAGAGATGCATAATGTACCTTATGTTAGGCACCCAGGATATCAGAAAATAGTTTCAGCAGTCAAGAGCCAATATTATTGGCCAGGCATGAAGAGAGATATTGTTGAATACATTGTTAAATGCTTGGAGTGTCAAAGGGTCAAGGTTGAGCATAGAAACCCAACTGGGTTGTTGCAGCCATTACCCATTCCTGACTGGAAGTGGGAAGTGGTGAGAATGGATTGCATCACCAAATTACCCATAACAAGCAAGAAACATGATGATATCATGGTGGTGGTGGAAAAGATTACAAAAGTTGCATATTTCATTCCTATGAAGGTTACTCACAAGGCAACCAATGTTGTTGATATCTATATGAGAGAAGTAGCATGCTTGCATGGCATATCCAAGAAAATTGTGTCTGAAAGAGACCCAAAGTTTACCTAAAAGTTCTGGAAGGGGTTATTCAAGGGGCTCGGAACAAATCTGAACTTCAGCACAGCTTATCACCCAGAGTCTGATGGGAAAATAGAAAGGGTGAACCAAGTGATAGAGGATATGATAAGGATGTATGTGATGGAAAAACCATATAAATGTGAAGAATATCTACACTTGGTAGAATTTTCCTACAACAATGGGTATCAAGCATCACTGAATATGATCCCATTTGAGGCACTTTGTGGCAGAAAGTGAAACACAGCAGTAAGCTAGGACAACCCAACTGACAGAGCAGTGGTTGGACAATAATTTCTCAGAGAAATGGAAGAGAAAATGTTGAAGATTAAACAGAATTTAAATTTTTCCCAAGACATGCAGAAAAGATATGTTGACAAGGGAAGAAATCACAGGGAATTTAAAGTGGGTGATCATGTTTTCTTGAAGGTGAAGGCCAATAGAAGTTCCATGAAGTTGGGAAATTGTTCCAAGTTGGCAACCAGATATTGTGGGCCATTTGAAATCCTAGAGAGGATTGGACCAGTATCTTACATGCTTGCATTGCCTCCATACATGTCTATACATAATGTATTCCATGTATCATTTCTTAAGAAATATATATCTGGTGTTAATCATGTTATTGCTTGAAATGTGATTTAGGTGGAGAAAGAAAGCATTTTCAAGTGCATCCTGTACACATTATGGACTGAAAAATCAAAAAGCTTCTGAATAGAGCCATAGGGCTTGTAAAGGTCCAATGGACATGGTGTTATCACTCTGTAATTCCTAGAGGTTTTCAAGGGTAGAAGAAATTGACAGAGGTAACTATCAAAACCACTTTTGAAACGGGGATCTAGCCCTGGCAGTTTTAGAGAGGGATCTCTCTGTAAAATTTAGCTTTGTTTAAGTTTTGAATATTAGGCTAGTTATGATAGTCTAAATTTGTTTGTTTGTTTGTAAAATTTGGATGAAAGAATGCATTAAATTTCCATTGGGATATGGGGTATGTATTAAAGATATGAATCAGATTCATCTTTTTATGAGGTTTTCTTCACAGGGAAAGGTAGTAAAACTGTTGGATCTATTGAGATTAAGTGAGATGAATAATACATAAAAGATATGAGAGTCCAACAAGCAAAGGAGTAGTTAAGAATTCCCTTACTCAATATCATATGAAAAACATATAGACCATTAAAGGACCAGAGACAGAGTATACAAGATAAATTTTGTTCTATTGACTTCCTTTTAATAGTTATAAACTGAAATACATAAATGATCACAAAGAATAAGAAAACATTTAACAAAGAAAGAGAGACATCACCAACAATTTGACACAAGAATCCTGTAAATGAACATGTTTTATCACTGGTTGATCCTTTGAAAAGTTTACACAATAGCTCATGGGTGAAAAATCAACCCTCAATACTTCGAAGGAAGAAGTATTTATACAATAATTTACATCTGATCTTGTCATAAATGACTAGGATATTATGGAGAAAAAATCTAACTAATTAGATCTCATATTACAAAATATAGGAATTATGTTGATCTATTTGGATCCTTGGTGTTGATTCTGTGGAAGTAGTTGATGATTCATTATCTTTGACTTGATTGTCTACTCCATGCTGACTCGAAACTCCAAATAACCTTTACTCAAATAAAGAACATAAACCTTCCCATATATTTTTACTAGGGATGGAAACCTTTATTAACTTTATGTATATCTCGTCCATCTCAGTATACTTGGAAAAAGTGGTCTTTGTGATGAAAATATGTTTTATCTCAAGCTGGATGCTCAGGTCCAACTGTAATGTTTCTAGGAAATCTTTGACTATAATGCTTCCCTGTATACCTGCAAACTTGGAACTATTTTTTTCTACTGCACTAATCTTCTGCTTGTAACCTAACAAATTGATCACCTTGTCATTGAGTACTAGCAATCCAGGAAGACCCTTCTTGTGTAGTACTTCAATCTTGCTGAAAAATATCTGAACTCCAATGTCCATCACATGAGCCTTCTCCTCTAGCTACAGCATCAATCCTTTCTTGGTCAATACCTTCTTGACCACAAGGATGGTATATGTCCTTTCTTCAATCTCCATTGCTTATAACTCCAGTTTGTTTTTGGAGTTTACGAATATGATCAGCTCGGTGGCCTCTATAAGTATTTCTCCTAGATCTTCTCTTATTTTCCCAATTTCTTCTCTGGCCTTTTGTACCAGGTCATGTTGCTCAAATATGATTTGTATGAATGGCCATATTTTTGCCATAGATTTGTTGATATCCACCAATATTTTTTCCTTGGCCCCAGATAAGGTCTTGGCCATGACAGTCTCCTTCTATAGTTGTTGTAGTTGTTGACTGAGTCTTTGAGATTTATTCATTTTTGCATGATAGCTAGACTGGAACATAGACTTCATGTCTTGGAGGCTTTTTAATTTTTCTTGCAACTTTTTGATATCCTCCCCTTGAAGGGACATGTCTTCCATAGACTTCACAAATTTATCAAAAACATATGGAACTTGCACTGGGATAGCTGATGGAATCTCTATTGTTGTAGTTGCTTCTATTTTCCTAACTCTTGTCAGAGGGATTGCCTCCAGTGGAACAATAGCCATCTTCACACTATGTTCTTTCTCTTGTTGGATCATGTTGTCATTTATGCCAATGGTTTGATTTTGGTTTGATTGATTGATTGATTTATTTCTTGATGTAATATGTATTGACCTTGAGGAGAATGGATATATGAATCAATGAGGTGTCATTGATATGATGCATAGATGAAGATGGATCAATGAGTTGTCATTAATACATGATGAATATGGATCGATGTGGTTTTCTTGATATATGATGCATAGTTGGATTGATGTAATGGTTTTATCATGGTTGATAAGGTGCACAAATGGATGAACTGCAAAGTGGTCCCCTTATGGTGAAATCCCTCACGGGAAGACGCTCAACATTTGAGTTATCCTTCAAGTATGATTGGAGGACCCATGCTTGAGTGGGGAATAATGAGATGAAGATCAGTGAAGCTATTGGTGAAACTATCCTAGATGGATAGTGCTTGTCATGTCATTTCCGGTGGTATGTGGAATGTCACATAATTCCTCATGGTTTGAGAGTTATGGCCTTACGAAGTTGGAGGACCCTCATATGTTGTCTTGAAGCCCCAAAAGGTCAAATAAGTCAAAGAGCTTGCAAAGAAGAAATTATTATTTAAATGATAAAGTAAAGTGACAAAGTCAAGGTGGATTATTTAAATAATAAAGAGAAGTGAAAAAATCAAGAAATATTATTTAAATGATAAAGTAAGGAGAAAAAATCAAAAAGGAATGTTTAAATGATAAAGTATTGGAGAACTTTATATTTATAGAAAGTGGTTAACCCTAAAATATGGAAAATAGGTTAAGTGACCTAGAAATGGGTTAAGTGACCTAGAAGATGAAGAGTACAAATAAGAGGCAATGGTCTCTTGTGAAATGTACTTTTGGGTGAAGATCTCTTAAGCATGATTGAAGATCTATTCTGAGAGAGAGAGCATGAGGAGGATCTCATGGACGCATCAAAGTTTCGGCAATTTCTGAGATCTTGATGGAAAAAGTCTTGGAGCTTCAGAAACCCTAGTTTATGAGGTATACGTGGGATGTAATGGGCTAGGGCATGTACACACATGGGTTTTATGAGGACAGGGAACGTACAGTAGATAAAATCATGGAGATTTGTGTTTGAGCTAATGACTGGTTGTTGAAGACTGGAGCAGGTTCCAGATTTGCACTTTATGTGCTCAGATCTGCCACAGAGATTCTGGTATGGTGATATTATTGACTTGATGGATATTATTGTTTGTTTGATGAATGCTTAAGGCATTCTTAGTATGGTTGTTATGATATGGTTTGATTTGGTTGATGGAGTGAGCAACACTCTTATGATTCAGTATTGATATGATGGTTATAGTATACTAGTTGTTTACACATGTTTGAGTAGCATTTATATTGTATGATTGGGAAGCATGAATAAGCTATTGGAGAGCTTGGATGTGTTGTGATTGCTTGGTGGTCAATTTGGACAGTGAAAGACAGAAGAGAATGTGATTGTAGGGAGAAGAAGATCTGAGCATGTGAAGCAAAGTAAAACCCTAGTTGCTCGGAAGTATACGCATGTTGCATTATAGATTGGTCATGTACATGTGCGGGTTGTAGTGAACCAGGGCACGTACATATGCGGGTAGCACTGAACAAGGGCACGTACACACACGGGTTGCAGTACTAACAGGTCGTGTACCTATGACAGATTGATATCTATGGAGAATTGTTGCCTCGACGCAATTGGCGCTAAGGATGTAAGATGAGTCTTTCATATAGAGTTGGTGCTCTTGTAAATTTGTACTCTATTCAGTTGTTGCTAATAAACCCCAAGGATTGTAGTCCGTAATAAAAAGATAAATTGTACATACATCTTGTGTTCTTTGAGTTCCTTGTGGTGATGACTTGTGGTGATGACTTGTTGATGATATACTATTCATATATATTGCTAATATGTGTTCACATTGTTGGATTACTGAGAGGGGGGTTGAATCAGTAATAGCGTAATTATAATCCTTTTTCTTCAAATGTTATATCAATGTAGAATTATTATCCAATAATGAGCTGTAAGAAATAAACAATCACACACATACACAGTACACTAGTGTTTTATGTGAAAACCTAAATCGGGAGAAAACCATGGAATGATTTTTCTTATATGTCTTGAAGAATTACATTCATTGGAAGCACCAACTTCCTTTGTTTTTCAGCTGCAACTGGAAGGAGGCTCCAACCCCCTAGTTTCTCAGGCTACAACCTGAGGGAAGCTCCAACTCCCCAATTC
>ML822552.1:36659-54134 GCA_009831015.1 Picea engelmannii | reverse complement strand
ACACTAATCTAAACTAAAAATATATCTAAATAAACTACTAATAAATGTACTAAACAAATAAATAACAAAATGACCTGGAAATGCTCCAGGTTTGCCCTGTGTATGATGATTGTTTTAGCAGATCGGAGGGAGGAAACCCGCACTGAATTATCCAGGAGCTTCTTGTAAACGATAGCTGCGATGCTCTTCAAGTGTGTTTACAGGACATAAAAATCACAACAATCATATGATTTATAAATCTCTACAATTAGATAAACCCATATGCAAAGACTTATACAAAATAATTCAATTGATGAAGAAGAGAAATCTGTCATTCCTAAACTGAATCAAGTAATTGCTGTGTTTTTTAAATTAGTGAAAGAAATYAGGCATGTATCACATTAATTCAATCATATCATTTTGCAAAAGACTATGATAGCTAAAGTAGTCACTAATCAAATGCAAATYGATAAGCATAAACATGAAACAAAAGATTGATATTATGAAAGCGAAAGTTGTAGCAGAACATCAACTTMTGTCTCAGTTTGTATTAAAAATCCATAGCCTGGTTCTCCCACAAGTGAGGATGATCCTTATTACAAAAATAATAAGTATTTATAAGTTTTTCCACAGGGTAAAACCTCCCTGTGGAAGTTATCAAACTGTTTACATAAAATCTGGGAGGATATCCCAAGTTTAACTAAACTAGGAAACTACAATAAAACTAAACACACAAATATCCCCTAGACTGTCCAACAAGTCTGAGGCAATTCGAATTCACCTGAAAAGGGTCAAAAATAGACAAGTTAGAAGGATCTTTTATTAATAAAATGATAAAAACTAATTCTATAGACTAGCTACAGAATCATGTGATTTTGTAGCTAGTCTAAATAAGACAGAGAATCAGCATTAAAATCAATTGAAAATCTTTTAATGAATTAAACTCAATTAACATCCAACAGCTTATTTGAAAACGAATCATTTAATTTGAAATTATTATACCATTTGAAATCAAACAGGATCAAAAATCATTCAACTGAATACAGAGATAGGAACACTTTGTTTCTTTTGTTACCACAAAGTCGGGTCAACAGAATCATAATCGAATTGTTGTAAGATCGTTTCGTATCCAATTAAAACCAATATGATCAAACAAATTGCAGGCAATCGTTATACTGCTTCAACAGGAAGAGATACGATCGAATTCAAACAAAATCTTTTTCCAACCGTTATAGATGTAAGGACATAGCAAACGATTCATATCATAAGTGAAATAAACCAACATTGGCGTGTAACTGTCCATAAAAGAAATCAAAATGAGATCAAACAGTTGGTAACAGAGTTCGTAAGAATTGGTCGATTGTTTGCTATTGCAAATTGGGGCAAACAAACTTGATTGGCATTGAACGAAATCGTTCAATTCAAAATAACCGAAATTAACATATATACCAATCGTCGATCTGGATTTAACCAACTCGTTTTACAAATCAAAATCAAATAGAGCATTCATTTATGATACAAATCTAACTCATGGAAATGATCGAACTAACAGCAATCCAATCAAACGAATCAATCAGCTGGGATTTAGCCTAGTTATCATGAATCAAATCCATTCCATGATTCGGACGCATTTCCACAGGTTTAATGAGAACCTTGTTTTTACAAAAACAGAGTCGTTCTTTCCAAATTAAACAGAGTGGTATTCCCGATTTGGAAAATCATATGACACAGCATATCGTAACAACTTACTGAAATCGTTTACCAATCACAGCACATGAATCATAACGAGATCGAATCCAAGCATAATCGTATTCTAAATTGAGCATGAAAACTTCCTGTTTGGAGTGGATGCAAAACGAATTGAATTGAAAATAAACCATTAATTTCGCTACTTCAATCAGACAAACTTAGCAAATCAAATCCAAACGAAAACCATTCAAATCCAATAAAAATCTATGAGCAAATCGTATATCAAATCGAAATTCCTTTTATTTTAGCAAAATGAAACAATGCACGGGATGATCACCGAATGACAAAGGCATTTGAATGAGAGACTGAGCTATTTAAAAATAGAATTCAAATCATTATATTAACCTTGATCATTCACAAAACAAAAATGATATCAAATTTTCATACCTGTATAGCGACGAGACGGTTTGATTATGCCAATTTGGAGTTGACAACGGTTGTGGTTGATTCAACATTTTTGAAAAGGATGGAGCCAGTTGTCTTTTGCTTCTTATCAGTTGCTTGGAGTTGGTCTACTTTGGCTGGTCAAGATTGCAATTTGGTCTTCCAGCGATTGAATCTTCGATTGGAGTATAGGAACGTCAACGTAGTATCGTTCCATCCATAAATCACATTGGTCATAGGAAGACTGTGTGGGGTTTGAAAGAGTAGGCGAGGGTTTCGTTATATGGCCAAGGGTTTCGTTAGGCAATTTAATCCCCAGGTAATTGGGATTATTCCTTAGGCAAGGGGGAAGATTCGACGTGAAATCGTAAGGTGGTTCAGGGCATAAGCCCTGTGAGTAGGGATACTCACTGGCTAGAAAATGTTCTACGTCAAAATCGGAATCCTCACCTAGGACGATAGGGTCTCGCTCAGCAGAGGGTTTAGGGTTATTTCTAGCCATTCTTGAAATGATCCGAGCATTCCTTTTTCCTTTGGCATTAGCAGTAGGGTTTTCCTTGGGCTTTTTTCTCATAGGTTTCTTAACAGCCTTGGCCTTCTCAGTTTCAACGTCTGGTAAATCAATAGGAGGGTCGACTGAAGGTTTAGGAGAAGGCAATAGGATATGGAAGGGCACAATCGGCTCGACCTTGGCTTCACTCACTACAGGTTTTTCAACCTGGACAGGGTCTGTTTCATCGAAACCATTACGAGCGATGAAAGCTCTCCAGCTATCACCATGTAAAATCAAGTGATAAACAATGATAATCTTAATAAGTCTGTAGTGGAACAGGCTGCTATCATCCTTTTTCCTTTTAAACTTTTTCGACATTTTATATAGGCTTCGATGAAAGTAAAAGGGTATATTCAACGAGTATCCCATAAAACTCATTATCAAACGCAGGTGGTAGAGGAAAATGAGTCTGTATCGACCTTCACAGGTCACGAACTGTTTGACTACCATCAAAGTATCATGCCATCGTGGTTTAAGTGCAGAGATGGGCATTACTCTGTCACAAGAAGTGAATTTTCACGAGAGGAACAGCAATGTCCATGGAACCTCCTCGACCTTACAATTCTTAAACCAACGTTGTCCTATGGCAGGCAACCCTGTGGCAGAGCTGATAAATTTCTCATCAATTTCCAACTGTATGTCACCCACCTTGGCTCTACAGCCATCGAAATTCATGGCAAACTGTCGTGCTACATAGAGATTAAAACCCTCAAATCGTTGCACGAAGGTGAGCCAACCTTTCTCCTCCAAGTCTTTGTGGGCATTGTCAAACATTAACAATGCTTGGTTGTCTTTTGTCTCGATTCGCATGACTGGTGCCATGGAGTCGAGCACATGGTAAGCCGAGGGTTTGGATCATAACCACACAGGATCAGAGCTACCCGAAAGTTATCCGAGCTAACAGAGGTAAGCGGGGAAAAGGATAGGCATAAATGCCATCATGCGAAGGTGGTGGAGCTTATATCTGCCATGCAAAATAGTAATTGCCAAAGTACAACCGCTGATTTTCATAGCTGTTCAACCCACTATTCTATAGTTCAACAATAATATTAATTGGCCGGCCAAATAAAACAATGATGAGTGTATAAACCAACGCGCAATCAACGTTATGCCAAAGTTTTGAACCATCAATATTCAATTTTAAATCAATACTAAATGTTTATCCATGCGCCAACATATTTTAACAGCTCATATCAATAGTTTAACCACTGTGCCAATGGGTATTCATATAACCAACATACCAATAGTT
Organism: Picea engelmannii; assembly: GCA_009831015.1. NCBI lineage: Eukaryota > Viridiplantae > Streptophyta > Pinopsida > Pinales > Pinaceae > Picea > Picea engelmannii. The sequence continues at coordinate 50,220 of ML822552.1, read as the reverse complement.
ATGAAAACATAGACATAGGCATTATATTAAAAAGATATATATGAAATATTTAACCATAACACCCATGTATCTTATGAAACCAAAAGGTCAAGTAGGTAAAAATGCCAATACAAATGCCAATGCATTACAAACTCAATGATACCAAGTCACACAATCAATACAAGAATGTGCAATGAGTATAGTCCAATGAGTAATGATAAGTGAAATGTAAGCGCAATAGACATATCGACAAAAAGATAACGATAGTTCAGACAGTGATTTTAATGTATCTTTGAAAGACCAATGTTTTCAGGCTTACAGTTGTGAAAACAAAACGAAAATAAGTGTGTAAAAGGCGTCAAGAATAAAAGTGTCGTTTATTTGAAAATTGCGACGAAAAATCGATGTTTTCAAAACATTGGTGTAGGCAGCTTATAAGACAATGGAAAAATGTGAATTGGCTGCCAACAATGGCGACACACTAGTAGAAGCAGTTATCTCTGCAAAAGGCACAAATTCAGATTAAGATAGCAAAGAAAATTTCAACTCAAAAATAACAACAAGAAAATCGTATAAACATCATCATTAACCAATTATTGCAGCAGTGTTTCAAAAGATGAAAACTGATAACAATTTTAAGATCAGCAAGTCACAATATTAAATAGAAAATATCCAATACTGTTGGCATGGCCACTTCTGCCAGCAGACGTCCATAGCCTCGACAGGGTTGCCATTTAACCCACTCTGACATCTGTATCCTGCCAAGAGGTTCTGGATCAGAATAAAGGACATTAAAGAGGTTTCTTTTTTGAAAATTTTCATATACTCGACATTGTTTCGCTGCCAGCGGGCCTGTTCAGTACCCCGGCGAAGTTTTCTTGGTGCCATGCATGCATTTACCCACTGCCAGCAGACATGTTCAGTATCCCGACGGGTTTACAAGCACTTCCCAGAGCTCTTCTTAATAGTTTTTTATTTTGTTTTTCATAGATATATAGCTGAGCGAGGTCACGCTGAAAATCATTATTCTTCATATTTTTTTAGACCTCATCAGAATTTTTTAGGACTGTCCTCTATTTAGATCCAGAGATGTTTTATTGACAAAAATGACTTCCTAAGACAGGGAGACATCTTCTGAGTCATTCCTTTACGGAAAAGGGACAGCGTAAAAAGATAATAGATTATCATGACGAACTTTACTCAGAGATCGAAATCAGTAAACTTCTTTCAAACAATAGACTTTTCCAACACAGATATAAATTTCAGAAGCAAACCATTGATGTTTATTCAAATTTTCAGAAGTTATTTCAGTGAAGGAAATTTCTTTTGTCTTTTTCTGAATAGTTCAGTATACAGGTGTGTGTATTTCAAAGAAAACAGAAACTGATAAATTCAAATCAAAATCAAAAAGAAAACGAAAAAGGAAAACAAAAAGAAGAAATATGTACATAATGTACAAGGGTTGTGATCAAGCAAAGTATCTTTTCAAGGCTTGGCCATTCACTGCATAGGTGTCAAGCTGCCCTTCAAGATTCTGCAATCGAAAAGAACTAGGACCCAACTTTTCAGCAATTAAAAATGGTCTGAGCCATAAGTTTTGAAATTTTGTGTGCTCTCCCTTTCCCTCGTGTGGTTTATCCCACTTCAAGACAAGATCACCTACTTCAAAATTCCTATCAGAAGCAGAATTAGAATCGAACCAGCTTTTAACCAATTGTTGATGTTGATCTAACTTACGTTTATCTTGGGCTCTTATCTCTTCTAGCTTCATCAAAGCATTAATTCGGTTTTCCAACGGGGGACAATCTTCTTCTTGGACTTTTTGCGACAATTGTAGTGAAGGAAGAAGAATGTGAGGTGGCAGAATTTCTTCTCTGCCATAAACAAGAAAAAGGGGGGAGTTACCTACAGCATCTTTTGGCGTTACCCTATCAACCCACAGCGCGTTCAGCAGTGCATTGTGCCAATTCTTGTGATTTTCAACCACGGTTCTCTTGATAATTTTAATCAAGTTCTTGTTTGTTGATTCTGCCAGTCCGTTGCCCTGGGGGTAGTAACTCACAAAATACTTCAACTTAATTCCCTTTTCCAAAGCGAACTCGCTCATTTCAAGAGAGCAAAAGTAAGAAGCATTATCGAAAACTAAACAATCAGGGATACCGAAACGAGTGATAATATTTGAATTTAGAAAGGCAATTACCTGACTGGTGTCGACCGTTCTTAGCGCAGCAGCTTCAGACCATTGTGTAAAGTAATATGTGGCAGTCACAATAAACTTGTGTTGTTGGGAGGACGGAGGGTTGATTGGACCTATGATATCAAGGCCCCATTGTTGAAAAGGAGAATCTACTGTAACGAGCTGCAGAGGAAAGGCTGGTTTTTGTAATCACCCTGATGCTTTCTGACAGATGATACATTTACGACACAAGGCATGAGCGTCTCTAAAAATCATGGGCCAGTAATAACCATCTCTTAGAACTTTATGAGTAGTGGTGTCACCACCGAAATGGCCACCATCTTCTCCTACATGCAACTCTAGCAAGACTTTTTCTGCTTCATCTTTTTCAAGACAACGCATCAGTACGCCATCAAAACTTTGACGAAACAGGATACCATTAACCAGATGAAAGGAGGCAGCCTTTAGTCTCAACGCTCTTCTTTTGGTGGGGTCAAGGTGATGGGGAGCTGATCCATGTTCAAGACAGAATCTTATATCATCGTACCAAGGACTAACAAGGTTTTGTGCGCAACAGACTAAACTTTGATCGCTTTGTCCTAGGTTTGACGTATTGCTTTCTTCTTGTTGTCTTGTTGCTGAATCAGCAACTAACTTGCATAACCCTTGGCCTCTCACTATCTGATCTGGGGTAATTTCTAATTCATACTCTTGCAAAGAAGTGACCCAGTTGGCTCTCTTTTCTCCTATCTCTTTCTGCACTAACAAGTTCCTCACGGCTGGGTAGGGGACAATGACTTTTGTCCTTGACTTCAAAAGATAGGACCGAAAGTGCTTAACTGCTTTGAAAATAGCATAGTCTTTTCCATCTACCGTTGGGTAATTAAGTTCAGCACCTTTGAAAGAGGAGCTCATAAAGGCAATGGGTACTTTGTTTTTCTCAGCATTCTTTTGGGTTAGGATGGTAGCATAGGAATGGTCAGAAGCAAAAGAATAGAGTGTAAAATCTTGAGAAAAATCTGGGCTCATGAGACACGGAGCATCTATAATGGCCTTCTTTATTGCATTAAAAGCTTGATTTTCGAGGGGTCCCCAGTGATATTGGGTGTCTTTCTTGATCAAATTCTGTAGAGGCCTGACCATTTCGAAGAAACTGGGGACGAATCTCCTCACGAAGTTAATCTGGCCTAAGAAAGACTGAATGGATTTTTTGGATGTAGGAGGGGGGATTTTTGCGATGACTTGAGTCCTTTTGGGGTCAATAATCATCCCTTCACTAGAAACAATAAATCCTAGGAGTTTACCCTGTTCTACTGCAAATATGGACTTTTGGGGGTTCAGGGAGATGTTGTATTTACGACATCGCAGTAGGACGGCTCGTAAGTGAGCTAGATGATCGTTTTTGTTTTTAGAAAATACAGTCACATCATCTAAGTAAACTACGATGGACTGATTGATTAAGCCTTGGAAAGCAATGTCCATTTCTCTCTGAAAAGTGGCACCGGCATTAATCAATCCAAAGGGCATTCTACGATAAGCATAAGTGCCCCACGGAGTATGGAAGGTGGTTTTTAGCTGGTCTAGTGGAGACATCAGGACTTGGTTGTATCCATAGAAACCATCCAATAAGGATAGCCTCTCGGAACCAGATACCTGTTGAAGGATATGTTCCATGGGCGGGACAGGATAGTTGTCTTTATCAAACGCTCTTTTGAGGTTTCGGAAATCGACGCAAAGTCGGATTTCCCCATTTTTCTTCTGGACTGGGACGAGGTTAGAAACCCATTGAGTGTGTCTAACAGGAAATATTATTTTAGAATTAAGGAGCTTATTCAATTCTTTTTGAACGGTTGGTTCCAGTTTAGGGTGCATTTTCCTCAGTTTTTGTTGGAAGGGTTAGGTTTGGGGCTTCATCGGGATGACATGTTGTATGATATTAGGGTCGAATGTTTTAAGGTCATCATACGTCCATGCAAAGACATATTTAAAATCTTTGAACAATTTAATGAATGCAGCTTTTTCTTGTCGAGAACATCCCAACCCTAGATTAATACACTGAGGATTTTCATTAGTTCCTAAGTTCACCTTTTCATAAGACAATGAGGAACTATTGGTTTTACAATTGACCATCTTTTTAAATTTATCTTGAAAATCATAAAACTTCTCTAATCTAATTACATATTTTCGGATCAAGTTTACCATATCCGATAAAGATTCAGGAGTTTTCGGATCAGGTATTACCGTAAAATCGTGAAAATTGTCATCGTGTGTATGTTTGTCTATCACCGTGCCTTGAAAGGTTTCTTCCATGCAGAAAGATAATAATTTGCTGATCGTCGTCAAATACTCTCCAGTTCGTGATGTTTTCGAGAATGGATGGTCGAAACAGCAGCTGAACTGAGAATCCGTCTGGGGACAAGCCTTCTGTAGGAAGGAGTTTAGAAGCTACATTAGCTAATAAATCTACTTCAGAGTTATTCAATCTAGGAATGGAATTTATATTGAAAGAAGAAAATTTATTCATTAAGTTCCATACCTCAGACTAGTATCTTTTGAGATGCGGAGAAAGACAGTGGATAGAATCTCTTACCTATCTAACCACTATTTCAGAGTCGCAAAAGATGGTTAAATTTTGAATGTTTATATCCAAAGCTCTTCTGAGACCTTGCAGTAAAGCCTCATATTCTGCAGTATTGTTAGTATATTCAATTCCAACCTACATGTTATCAATGTTTTGTTACCTGTCGGATCGATAATGACGGAGCCTGCTCCGACTCCTTCTTTGGATTTTGCTCCGTCGAAATAAAGAGACCAAATTTGATTTGCATCGGGTACATAGGATCGTTGTGTGGAAGGTGTTGGCTGCATATATGCTACAATCTTGGACTGTTGTTATGGATTGGTGATAGGTGAAACCTCGGCCATGAAGTTGCCGAAGAAGGTGTCCATCCCTTGTACTTCAGGTGAATCAACAGAAGGTGTATATGGCTCGTTGGGATCGTTCAAATCTGTGACCGTGAACTTAAGGTAGTGTTCACGATTCACCTTTATTCGATTAGTCTTGTCGTTGTCTGGAAGCCATAGATGAGACCAATCTGTTGCGAAATAACCATGTAGTTGCTCTGACCAGTCCCTGCTTAAAAACAGGCCATACACTTCTGGGATGTCCACAACAATTATATTAATAACTTGATGAACCTTGGGGTTAGATGATAATCTAATAAGCACATTCTTTAGTTCGCCTATAACTTTAACATTTGTTCGATCAAGTTGTATGATTTTTAAAGTTGAGGGTTCGACTTCAGCGTTTATATTTTGGCAAATAGACCATGGCATCACATTGGATGATGCCCCTGAGTCTACCATACAATTGTGCACGTTTCTATTGAAGATCTCGAAAGTTAATAGGAAAGGAGGTACATTCTTGCGAGTGTTAAGAGTAGTAGCTTGTGGATTTTTACTCGCAATTTCTAAAGCTACTTTATCTACATTATTTACATTATCTACATTACTTACAGGAAGGCTTCCTTTATATTGAGGATCGGGATTAGTTTTAGTGGAAGTCTTCTGAGGGACTTTGTTTTGCACAACCTTGTTACCATTGGAATTACCATTCTTTCCATTCTCTGAAATATTTTGCAACATTTTTTGTAACAAAAATGGAAACTTCAACAACTCGTAAATAGAAATGTTAGCCCTTAACTTTTTAATATATTCAACTACATCATAATCTAATTTGGGGCTCACATTATTTTGTTTAGTTTCAGCTGATTTAGATTGCTTTGGAGGTGAAGTTGTAGTATTTTTGGAAGAAGGTTTATTTACTGTCTTACTCCTAGTGTTATAAGGATGAACAGTCTCGAAGTTGGCTTGAAAGATGCTATCCGAGAAGTGTCCAAAAATGTTTGGAGAAGACTCTTCTTCTTGGACTATCTCTTGTTCGACTACCTCCTCAGGAATCTCAGGAGGCATCAAGTTATCTTGGGCTTCTAAAATTGTTTGAAGGGCACATTGCAAACTTTCTAGATTTAGGCCTTTGGTGGTTGGATTAGGTCGGTTGGTAGGAAAAGGCTTCCGGAATGGGGGTTTGTAAGGTCCTTTGCTAGAGGAAGCTTCTTCAGTCAACCTTTTTAAGTCTATAACTTGATTAGATAGTTTCTGAACAACTTTGGTTAGGTTTCCCAAATCGGAGTTTTCAGGTTATGTTTTACTTGGAGTGGGTCTGGGGAGAATTTCAATCTTCTTTTTGGAAGAAGAATCAGTCTATGTTTCGTTGCTAGAAGAGTCTTTAAGACTAAGTATGTCTTTTTCAATCTGGCTGGCCTCTTCGAAGGCCTCTAACAACGTGGCTTTCTTGGATTGTTAAACCTAAATAGCTATGCTCTGATGCAAAGATTTAGTGTAGTAAGCTATTATAAGACTCTCAGCAGGCATAGAATCTGTAGGGATTCGGTTTTTGAGTGTCAAGAATCTTTGATTAAAATCTTTAACTTTTTCTTTAGGGTTCATTTTTAGGCTAGAAAGATCCATGACTAGGACTTCCGGAGGTTTACCGTCTCTGAACTTTTCCAAAAATCATGACTCAAACTTTTCCTAAGACACGATGATATGGGGTTGTTGGGAAAAGTACCATGTGGATGCATTACCCTCGAAGGTATATGGGAAAAACCTACAGACAACATCTTCATGTTCGACATTGCGGATTCTTATGGCTAACATGAACTTTTTAATGTGATCTTCAGCTATCTGTTTTGAGTCAAGATAAAACTTGGGAAGCCATTTCTATGGGTGCTTAGGTAGAGGATGTTGAGCTCCAGGTACGGCTACGGCATCCTGGTCAAGCCAGAGTCTAGCAGGGTTGTTCTGATTTTCCATTGGGGTAGTGGGTGTGGAAGGCTGAGAAGGGGAATTTCCTTCATCAGAGGAATCTCCTCTAGAAGAGGAAGGGGATGATGGAGGTGGTGAAGGAGGTATCCCAGATCCTCCTGCAGCAGGATTTAAGTTTGGATATGTAGGATTCACAGTGATTTTAGTGTCACCTAATTGTTCTCTGATATTGGAGAACTCCAAAGGTTGACCCCACGGACGGTTTGGTTGCCTCAAATGGGCAAAGGCACTATGTGTTGTAAAAAGAGATTGGCAGACAATATATTGTATGTCACCACCTATAGGATTAGGGGTTGTTGGCTCAACGGTGATCTGCGGATCTTTGGTTGAAGTAGTTGTTGTTTGAATGGGAATATTATCATGTGAACGACTTCTAGTCACTATAGGTGAGCGATTAGGGGGTGGAGGATTCTTGCAACCACCTCGTGCCATTAATTAAGTTCAAGCCCTCCTTCTAGTGCCATTTGTTGATGGGCGAAATCGACCATCCGTCAACTGAGAGAGTGGAACCAGTCCGGGGTTGTCTAATAACCCAAGCCATTTGGGATGAACCACCCTAACAGGTTTAGCGGCTCCATTAGCCGATATAAGGTCCTAAATAAAACAAAAAGAAAACTATTCTAAACTAACTAATCTAACTAAAACTAACTTCTAAACAAACTAAACTAAACTAATAACTAAAACAAACTAAACTAATCTAACTATTGTATATATATAATCTACTAACTACTACTATACTAACTCTAATTAATTAACTATCTAACTACTAACTGAAATATAACTTACTCACAAAATATACAATATCTACAATTCACACATTTAAATAAAACCTGAAAAACTCGTTTATATTCTGTCCTAAGACAGCAAGAGATATTTTTTGTTGATTTTATAATTTTACGAACAGAAATAAAACAGAAAGATAATTAAACTAAAACACTAATCTAAACTAAAAATATATCTAAATAAACTACTAATAAATGTACTAAACAAATAAATAACAAACTGACCTGGAAATTCTCCAGGTTTTCCCTGTGTATGACGATTGTTTTAGCAGATCGGAGGGAGGAAACCCGCACCGAATTATCCAGGAGCTTCTCGTAAACGATAGTTGCGATGCTCTTCAAGTGTGTTTACAGGACATAAAAATCACAACAATCATATGATTTATAAATCTCTACAATTAGATAAACCCATATGCAAAGACTTATACAAAATAATTCAATTGATGAAGAAGAGAAATCTGTCATTCCTAAACTGAATCAAGTAATTGCTGTGTTTTTTAAATTAGTGAAAGAAATTAGGCATGTATCACATTAATTCAATCATATCATTTTGCAAAAGACTATGATAGCTAAAGTAGTCACTAATCAAATGCAAATCGATAAGCATAAACATGAAACAAAAGATTGATATTATGAAAGCGAAAGTTGTAGCAGAACATCAACTTCTGTCTCAGTTTGTATTAAAAATCCATAGCCTGGTTCTCCCACAAGTGAGGATGATCCTTATTACAAAAATAATAAGTATTTATAAGTTTTTCCACAGGGTAAAACCTCCCTGTGGAAGTTATCAAACTGTTTACATAAAATCTGGGAGGATATCCCAAGTTTAACTAAACTAGGAAACTACAATAAAACTAAACACACAAATATCCCCTAGACTGTCCAGCAAGTCCTAGGCAATTCGAATTCACCTGAAAAGGGTCAAAAATAGACAAGTTAGAAGGATCTTTTATTAATAATATGATAAAAACTAATTCTATAGACTAACTACAGAATCATGCGATTATGTAGCTAGTCTAAATAAGACAGAGAATCAGCATTAAAATCAATTGAAAATCTTTTAATGAATTAAATTCAATTAACATCCAACAGCTTATTTGAAAACGAATCATTTAATTTGAAATTATTATACCATTCGAAATCAAACAGGATCAAAAATCATACAACCGAATACAGAGATAGGAACACTCTGTTTCTTTTGTTACCATGAAGTCGGGTCAACAGAATCATAATCGAACTATTGTAAGATCGTTTCATATCCAATTAAAACCGATATGATCAAACAAATTGCAGGCAATCGTTATACTGCTTCAACAGGAAGAGATACAATCGAATTCAAACAAAATCTTTTTCCAACTGTTATTGTTGTAACGGCATAGCAAACGATTTGTATCATAAGCGGCACGTAACTATCCATAAACGAAATTGAAATGAGATCAAACAGTTGGTAACAGAGTTCGTAAGAATTGGTCGATCGTTTTCTATTGCAAATTGTGGCAAACAAACTTGATTGGCATTGAACAAAATCGTTCAATTCAAAATAACCGAAATTAACATATATACCAATCGTCGATCTGGATTTAACCAACTCATTTTACAAATGAAAATCAAACAGAGCATTCATTTATGATACAAATCTAACTCATGGAAATGATCGAACTAACAACAATCCAATCAAACGAATCAATCGGCTGGGATTTAGCCTAGTTATCATGAATCAAATCCATTCCATGATTTGGATGCATTTGCACAGGTTTAATGAGAACCTTGTTTTTACAAAAACAGAGTCGTTCTTTCCAAATTAAATAGAGTGGTATTCCCGATTTGGAAAATCATATGACACAGCATATTGTAACAACTTACTGAAATTGTTTACCAATCACAGCACATGAATCATAACGAGATCAAATCCAAGCATAATCGTATTCTAAATTGAGCATGAAAACTTATTGTTCGGAGTGGATACAAAATGAATTGAATTGAAAACAAACCATTAATTTCGTTACTTCAATCAGACAAACTTAGCAAATCAAATCCAAACGAAAACCATTCAAATCCACTAAAAATCTATGAGCAAATCGTATATCAAATCGAAATTCATTTTAGTTTAGCAAAATGAAACAATGAACAGGATGATCACCGAATGACAGAGGAATTTTAATGAGAGACTGAGCTATTTAAAAAAAATAAAATCAAATCATTATATTAACCTTGATCATTCACAAAACAAAAACGATATCAAATTTTCATACATGTATAGCGACGAGACGGTTTGATTATGCCAATTTGGAATTGACAACGACTGTGGCTGATTCAACGTTTTTGAAAAGGATGGAGCCATTTGTCTTTTGCTTCTTATCAGTTGCTTGGATTTGGTCTGCTTTGGCTGTCAAGATTGCAATTTGGTCTTCCAGCGATTGAATCTTCGATTGGAGTATAGGAACGTCAATGTAGTATCGTTCCAGCCATAAATCACATTGGTCATAGGAAGACTGTGTGGGGTTTGAAAGAGCAGGTGAGGGTTTCGTTATATGGACAAGGGTTTCGTTAGGAAATTTAATCCCCGGGTAATTGGGATTATTCCTTAGGCAAGGGGGAATATTCTTCATGAAATCGTAAGGTGGTTCAGGGCATAATCCCTGTGAGTAGGGATACTCACTGGCTAGAAAACGTTCTACGTCAGAATCAGAATCCTCACTTAGGAGGATAGGGTCTCGCTCAGCAAAGGGTTTAGGCTTATTTCTAGCCATTCTCGAAATGAGCCGAGCATTCCTTTTTCCTTTGTCATTAGCAGTAGGGTTTGTTTTGGTATTTTTTCTCATGGGTTTCTTAACAGCCTTGGCCTTCTCAGTTTCAATGTCTGGTAAATCAATAGGAGGGTCGACTGAAGGCTTAGGAGCAGGCAATAGGATATGGAAGGGCACAGGCGGCTCGGCCTTGGCTTCACTCACTAGAGGTTTGTCAACCTGAACAGGGTCTGTGTCATCGAAACCATTACGAGCGATGAAATCTCTCCAGCTATCACCATGTAAACTCAAGTGATAAACAATGATAAGCTTAATAAGTCTGTGGTGGAACAGGATGCTATCAGCCTTCTGCCTTTTAAACTTTTTCGACATTTTATATAGGATTCGATGAAAGTAAAAGGGCATATTCAACGAGTATCCCATAAAACTCATTATCAAACGCAGGTGGTAGAGGAAAACGAATCTGTATCAACCTTCACAGGTCACGAGCTGTTTGACTACCATCAAATTATCGTGCCATCGTGGTTTGAGTGCAGATATGGGCATACCTCTGTCACAAGAAGTGACTTTTCATGAGAGGAACAGCAGTTTCCATGCCACCTCCTCGACCTTACAATTCTTGAACCAACGTTGTCATGTGGCAAGCAACCCTGTGGTAGAGATGATAAAATTCTCATCAATTTCCAATTGTATGTCACCCACCTTGGCTCTACAGCCATCGAAAGTCATGGAAAACTGTTGTGCTACACAGAGATTAAAACCCTCAAATCGTTGCACGAAGGTGATCCAACCATTCTCCTCCAAGTCTTTGCAGGCATTGTCAAACATTAACAAGGCTTCGTTGTCGTTCGGCTCGATTCGCACGATTGGTGCCATGGAGCCGAGCACATGGTAAGTCGAGGGTTTGGATCATAACCATACAGGAGCAGAGCTACCCGAAATTTATCTGAGCTAACAGAGGTAAGTGGGGAAAAGGATAGGCATAAATGCCATCGTGCGAAGGTGGTGGAGCTTATCTCTGCCTTGCAAAATAGTAATTGTGAAAGCACAACCACCGATTTTCATAGCTGTTCAACCCACTATTCTATAGTTCAACAATCATATTAATTGGTCAGCCAAAGAAAACAATGATGAGTGTATAAACCAACACGCAATCAACGTTATGCCAAAGTTTTGAACCATCAATATTCAATTTGAAATCAATACTAAATGTTTATCCATGCACCAACATATTTTAACAGCTCATATCAATAGTTTAACCACTGTGCCAATGGGTATTCATATAACCAACATACCAATAGTTATGAAAACATAGACATAGGCATTATATTAAAAATATTTATATGAAAGATTTAACCATAACACCCATGTATCTTATGAAACCAAAAGGTCAAGTAGGTAAAAATGCCAATCCAAATGCCAATGCATTACAAACTCAATGATACCAAGTCACACAATCAATACAAGAATGTCCAATGAGTATATTCCAATGAGTAATGATAAGTGAAATGTAAGCGCAATAGACATATCAACAAAAAGATAATGACAGTTCAGATAGTGATTTTAATGTATCTTTGAAAGACCAATGTTTTCAGGCTTACAGTCGTGAAAACAAAACGAAAATAAGTGTGTAAACAACGTCAAGAATAAAAGTGTCGTTTATTTGAAAATTGCGACGAAAAATCGATGTTTGCAAAACATTGGTGTAGGCAGCTTATAAGACAATGGAAAAATGTGAATTGGCTGCCAACAATGGCGACACATTGGTAGAAGTAGTTATCTCTGCAAAAGGCACAAATTCGGATTAAGATAGCAAAGAAAATTTCAACTCAAAAATAATAACCAGAAAATCGTATAAACATCATCATTAACCAATTAGTGCAACAGTGTTTCAAAAGATGAAAACTGATAACAATCTTAAGATCAACAAGTCACGATATTAAAGAGAAAACCTCCAATACTGTTGGCATGGCCACTGCTTCCAGCAGGCGTCCATAGCCTCGACAGGGTTTCCACTTAACCCACTCTGACATCTATATCCTGCCAAGAAGTTCTAGATCAGAATAAAGGACATTAAAGAGGTTTCCTTTTTGCAAATTTTCATATACCCGACATTGCTTCGCTACCAGCGGGCCTGTTCAGTACCCCAAAAAAGTTGTCTTGGAACCATGCATTCATTTACCCCAGCAGACCTGTTCAATATCCTGGCGGGTTTACAAGCAGTTCCCACAGCTCTTCTTAATAGTTTTTTATTTTGTTTTCCATAGATATATAGTTGAGCGGGGTGACACTGAAAATCATGATTCTTCATATTTTTTTAGACCTCATCAGAATTTTTTAGGACTGAGAGATGTTTTATTGACAAAAACAACTTCTTAAGACAGGGAGACATCTTCTGAGTCATTCCTTTACAGAAAAGGGACAACGTAAAAAGATAATAGATGATCATGATGAAATTTACTCAGATATCGAAATCAGTAAACTTCTTTCAAACAACAGACTTTTCCAACACAGATATAAATTTCAGAAACAAACCATTGATGTTTATTCAAATTTTCAGAAGTTATTTCAGCGAAGGAAATTTCTTTTGTCTTTTTATGAATAGTTCAGTATACAGGTGTGTGTATTTCAAAGAAAACAGAAACTGATAAATTCAAATCAAAATCAAAAAGCAAACGAAAAAGGCAAACAAAAAGCAGAAATATGTACATAATGTACAAGGGTTGTGATCAAGCAAAGTATCTTTTCAGGGCTTGGCCATTCACCGGATAGGTGTCAAGCTGCCCTTCAAGATTCTGCAATCGAAAATATGCAAGATACCAGATACATAAAATATGCATAACAGAAACGAAATGCTATAAATAACAGAATAACAGTAAAATATCCAGCATAATCTTCACAATACACAGAAATGATATACGAAATAGCAACAGAAATAGCACTTGATTCAGATAGCAATGTTCACAGGCCTCTTCGAGGGGGCAACCTCC